>QNGE01002953.1:0-98202 GCA_008508345.1 Paragonimus westermani
TCATAAACACAAATAGCTTACGAATTTCCATCGAGTTACTATATAGCAAGCCAGATTACAGCCGGACATGACGGCAACAAGCAGAAGTGCCAGCACTTCATGCTCCATTAGAACAAACCAATTTGACGTACACCATGTAAACCGGTGAGAACCTGGATTAGATCGGAACTGAACTTTCTCATGCGATGCTACCAACAAGTTAGTCATTAAATTTCATTGTATTGGAAAGATCTTCTGGTGGCGGACATATCTAAGACACCCCGGGAAATCAACGTAAATCACACATATCTGCTGGGTTAAAGCACCATTTTTATGAAAATAATGATATTACTGGCAAAATCGTTTTCGCTGACGTCTAGTGATAGAAGGACAATGGCCAAATTCACTGCAATACACACTGTCATAAGCCACTGTCCCGGAAACCAGAAATTTCCACTAGAACAAACACACAGAGGAGTTAGTCACGATTTAACCTAGATGCTCGAACACTTCAAAAGTAAACATCAGGAGAAAACCTATGTGGACGTTTCGTTGGTTGGATATTAATACAGTTAAATATTAACCAGCAGAACACCGATTCCAACAAACTACGTCTGCGGTGCTACGGTGTAGATTAAACCTGGTGCTTGTACTAATGAACTGCGACAAAAGGCGCGTGTTGACAACGGTACAGGTCGTTGACCGAGACACACCCTCCTAGCTACAGGTGCATCAAAACAAACAGCAGGTCAACGTGGAATCAATTGTCATTTTTATCCTGCCTTCTGTTCAGTACGCTGGGTTTCTATCAAATTCTTCTCAATTCCTTCACGGTTACGCCCTAATCGACCGTTGTCTGTTGAGTAGTTATTGAATGATATCTGTATGATTGACGTCCTGACGGAGTGATCGCAGTTTAGTAGCAGATGGATGACGTCACACCTACTGACAGATTGATGTGTGAGTTTTGTAGCGAACGTTGCAGTACTGTGTGATCCAGCGTCTTGTGAAATGGAAGCTCAGAGTTTAACCCGGGATGCATTTGTGTAATTTGCTGGTAATGACGAGCTAAGCCATTGTGGTGACCCCTGATAAACTGTATGTGGTCAATCATTTCAAAGATTTCGGTGTACAGCTACATAAAATGATTCAGAGTGCAAGTGTGTACGTCAAGAAAACAGATTTGGACTTACGAATGACGTGAGTCAAACACGTTGTTTCAGATTATTATACCGAGAGCTTTAGTGTGATACTGGTTTCGTCGGTACTGGCCGATTCATCCTACCTCGCCCAGACATACAGGGATAGTTCCAATTTCTGGTGTGTATTGAACAGCAACTGCTCACCACTGATCACACCTTATCCATTTGTATAAGATCATTTAAAATTCGGCCAAGTATTCCAGTGAGTTACCAGAGCTTTGATCAACGCCAAAACAAAACAAACGCCGGCAGCAATATACACGACATTGACAGAAAAGTGATGATATCAACGCGAAAAAACTATCAGCATCGTCAATTGCTAGAGTTGGTGCTCATACCAATGCAACAGGAGTTTACGTAAGTCTGCACAAAAAACGAACGATGTAATCTAGTGATCACAGTGATTAACCCTACACAGTACAATTGGGGGTGATCGTTCATCGTAGTGGCTTCTTCACATATTTCACCATGCCCTACTTGCAAACTTAACAGCACCGACCACCACAACAGAATGAGCACAACAATGAAAGCACTCCAAATCGCGAGATTTCCTCAAACCCTCCGGTTTCCATATGTCTGTGTGAACATTGCGTGGGTCTTAGATGTGCTTCACCTGAATTTTTCATGTTCGTTTGAGTGTGGCAGTTTTGAATACCGTGTTTTTCCTTCGAATACAGCATCCGATTATATGCTCTAAGGACCCTGCTTTTCCCAGCCCACGATGTAACTCCTCCATCTACCAATTTTTTAAACGTGTAGTTTTATTTTATAAACCAAGCGTTTGCTATGCATATGTGTATTAGGTTTATGAGGAAGCGTTCACCTGGTTTGCCTATCTTGCCCGCAGCGTTTCAAAGTTTTACGCCTGAGGAATCAGCCTGCTTCCTCCCGCAGAAATGGAGTGAATTCGTGGATGAGACTATTGTGCACAACACCTTCATTGACGGTAATATCAGTGATGCTGAAACAGCGCTATATCGGAAACCGAAAAATATCATTTACAACGTAGGTAAATAACACAACTGGGGATAATCGTTCAGTGTGTTACCTGTTCTGATTTCCAGAAAGCACAGCAAATCTCTCATTGTTTAACTCCAACAAATTCTGATGAACTGCGCAGTCTAGATTCTACTGATATCTGATACGCGCGTTTTGGACAGCTGTAATAAACTGTTTTCAGTCTTCTGTAATATACTGCTCGTTAAAACTCCAAAGCAAAGCAACAACCACAGCAATGATATGGAGCCACTGAAGTTGCAAATTTGGTGATCAGTGGTAGCTGGAATTGGACAGACGTACCACGTTTAAAAATTCCCTGTTACACGAATTGTGCAAGGTACTCATCTTTCGGGCGTCCGTCAGCTGATGTGGGAATGCCTTAAACTAAATCTGCATCTGAAAACTTTCGCAGCTCGAAACACTACTACCTGGGATGCGGCCTTATCTAAATGCTCGTGAGCGTGAAGACGCGCTACCACAAAGTAACCAGAGAAATGCCGAAATTTATCTAGACCGGACAAGATAAGTGATTATCTCTACGTAGGTAGGTCTATCGTCCAATGATGAAGGACCTCAGTAATCGAGTTGGTCATAAGATGCGGAGCCTCATTCCGATCGTAAAGCTGACGGTGCCAGAAAGTCTGTAAAATTCTCTATCACAGAAATTAATATCATGACTTTAACCAGTAGTTAGTGCCCAATTCTCTTTTGGGGAGGAAAGCTGCATCAGTTTGCTGCACATACAGACAGGTTGGAACCCGGCTGGGATTAGACGGGTTGTCAAGCAGCTTTTATGCAAAACGACCTACTTCTTCCGGAAAGTGAGTAACCCTATCATTTATCCCGCTGTCATTCGATTTACTCCTGTGAATTATGATGAAGTGGACGCCATTTCAGAAGGTACGCGGATAAGGGATAGGTTTCCTTCAGACAGAAGAGGAGCGGTAGTAACTTTCAGCCACTTCAGCGGTTTGTTCACGAGTTCGAGGCCGGAGACCCAAGTCACCCGGATCCAGCCAGTTTGTCTGTCTTTATGTCCAGTGGTTTTCTGTTAACCTGAAAGGCAGTCAATGAAAACAGAGTATAACACCGATTTCGGTGGTTACACAGAGCACAATAACAGTCAAGTAGAAATCTACCAATTTCTTAAGTGGGTGATAATCTGTCAACACTTTGAAGCGGTCCCTGTAAGAGCAATTAAGAACCGCCAATGGAAGATCGTCCCTGTGACTGATAACCCTGTAAGGAGAAAACTGTTGCCAAAGTAAGTTTGGGAGACAAAGCTTACAGAGCTTCTTTTCGTGAACCCATCGACTGTTATTAACTGTCTGGGCAAACAACTTCTGCCCAAGTCCTGCGCTAAAGAATAAGTGTGTAATGATTAAGTCACTGCCGAATCTTCGAAACTTAAATAGATAAGGATAAAGAATTTCAAGGTAAAAATCTTAGGAGAAATCTCTTAAGCCAGTGAACATTTTAGTGGTTACTCGCTGTAGACGTTCAATAGCGAGTATATTACTCAAGCCAGTGTGTGGAACTTGCTTGGCATATTCAAACAAGATATGTATATATCTGTATCTGCGAGAAAAGGCTTTACTTTATACCCCAAGAGTCCCAAACCCCCTAAGGCGGTCACCTGGTGGTAATAAGGACAATTGAATCAGACGATATCTATCTCCTCAGGTCCTTTTATAGGTCTATTTTCGCAATATATATTACACTCAGTGCACAATATATCACTTATAGGGTCCCGGAGTCTCCTCGGAGTGGCATATGTGCACAAATCTTGTCCTTTACGGAGCGACCTCAGTCATCTGACCAGCAGTTCATATGGTTAATATCAATCTACAGTGCACTGGAATCACGACTGTCAGTTTTGTAAGTACTCGGCATGAAAGAGAGCGTTGCTAGAAATAAGGCAGGGAGGATCGTTGATGTACATCAGAAGCAACAGTAGACCAAGCACCGAACCTTGGGAAAATCCGGCGTAGATCGGGAGGGGATGAGAGAGATTTGATCCTGTTTTTATTCTGAAAGTTCCGTTAAATAAACGAGATTGATCCAGAGCAGAATCTCTCCCTCAATCGGATCTTATATGTTTCTAGTTTACACCGTCTCATCCCGGCCTGTGCGTACGTGAGCGTCTCTCTGGGATGCTCTATCCACTTCTGTTGGTCCAAGGTCGATCGCTTTTGAACCGTCTTTGCATCCCAAATCACAGGAGGATGGTTTCCAGCTCTGCACCCTCAAAAATTTGGGTGGGATTTAGAAACAGAAGAGGACCTGAAACGACATGACTTCGATCCATACGAGGAATATGCGACTAAAAGTTGCCAAGAGTAAGCCCCTCTGGCTGCAACGGCCGAACCAGCAGACTCACTGGGACAAATTCGTATGCTGTCTCAATCCTCAGAAATATTACAAATGCATACTGCGCAATTAATCGAAATGTACATGTCGTCGAGTTATTGCGGATCTCTTGCTAGACTGTCGACTGGTTTTAGTTTGTCTTATCATGAATTTTTTGGAACTGCAGTCTCAGTTGAAAATGACCACTTCCAATTTCCATTTGCGATCAAGCCTGTCGTCAGATGGCCAAGTAAACACAAGTGGGCGATGAAGAGTTTATCAGTTAAACCGAATTGCTACTTGCTACCCAGATTATTGATGAGGTAGATATTGCATCCGTCGCAAAACTCTATAGGTGCTAGGACGTCAAGTTTTGGTGAATGAACACTTTCAATCTAAACGTGGTATGTTAGCGGATGCTGCTGACCAACGACTTCGTGTTCTGCGTGAGCGCTCTTCGTTTTGTAGAATTTCCTTCACCCCACTTTTTGGGCCTGATTGGCTTTTGCTGGCCAACCTGCAACAAACATTCTACCGGAGTTTGTTCACACTCTTTACAAAAGGTTAGTCTATTGGAGATTATCTAAAATGACGTTATTCTCAGTCCAGCGGATGTCTTGAGATTAACACATATGTCAATTTTGCGCTGTTGGGGAGGAGGAGTTATTATCAAGATCAAACTGTGAGCTGTTAATGAAACTGGAATTATTGATCCAAGAATTGACACCAATTGAACGTTGATTTCAGTCAAGAGTGGGCTTGTTACAGATGGCTTACAGACGGCGCTTTATAGACACAAGCCTTGCGGTTTCCACCGTTTAGGTACACGGTTTAGGTACATAGAATGTTATTTCGTGATTTCCTCTCAGTATATGAGACGAAACCCGACCCCATCCATCACGAAACACATCATGGAAACAGGTCACTTTGTTGACCCGGGCCAACTCGTTTCAAGTTCTGTTTCGTAATCAAAACCACAATCTGCTCGCTCTCTTCGAGACAATTTCGATCAACACTCACACTCCGGCTCTGTGTATAAACTGTTGACTCACGCAGTTTGTCTGCCCTGGAACTGATGACAGTCTTGTTTCATGTAAACCAAATCGTTGAATGTTTCTAGTGCGTTGCTATCCGCATGCCCTACATATTCTAGTATCTTACTTTCTTGACTGAAGAAAGTAAACGATGTATGTCTCCTATCGATGTTGGCAAACTGGATCGAGGAAACTCAGTTTTTTAAATATGCAGAATTGTCTTTACCAAAATTGACACATATAGTTTTGCAGGAATGGAACCGATATGCCATGATTCCCGTAGTGAAATTGACTTGTGGTCATCTTCAAATAATGTTTGCGTGCTGATGCTAATTCAGCGAGTTAAACTTCTCGTGGAGTACACTCAGAACGATACAAGTATTATTTTCCGTTCAAGGTGCCGTCGTATTAGACATAATTTTTTACAAGGTCCTAATAGCTGCAACATCAGATACAGTTCAGACAAGCTGTACATGAGCTGCAACATGACAATACATGTTAACGTACAACATTAAAGTTGACAGCCAAATCAAGTGACATCAAAATTTCGAACGCGGGTTCGAGGGTGCCTAGAAATTTTGCTGAATTGTGCGAAATCCAGTATGTGATCGACTGGCCCATGTATGTGATTCTAAATGCGAGACTTCTGATCTCTTGTCTTGGTTTGTCATATCAGGTGGTAGCACGCGTTCTGCATTTTAGCATGCGGTTCCCGTCGCCGGTTTGAATGCAGTTGAAGCTCAGGGTTTTCAGAGTTCTATCTCCTCCAAGTTAGCAGACCTGTCGAATTATTTTTCAGTGTTATATTGTTAAGGCTTAAGAAAGGGTATGGTGGTTTTCAGTGTGAACGTTTCGAGAAGTACGGCTTGGGCACTCAATCCCCTGAAGAATCTAGTGGATTCCATGAAACAGTGAGCTGGGTGAGTGGCTGAGTTCAAATGTGACACATATGAGCTTTTGTTGCGGCTTTTTGGCTCAGCCAGTGGAGTTTATATCGCGCTCTGGAATACGGTCTTGCTCGCTGGTTTGAATCTGTCACAAATCTGGAATTTTCGATGGAGTTTTGTCCACATTGATGAGCTCTTTAAGGATGATCGAGTGGGCATTCAGAAAGCACTGGAGGTTTCCAACGTTTCCAGTGACTTGCTGGACTGGAGTAAGTATACTTGATGGTTTATTACGTGTCTCTTGCACACACTCATAGAGCAGTTGGTAGATTTGTTGACAGAATCTGCCACGATCATCGTAGCCCCAACGAAAAACGTGAGAGAGCATTCGTGATAATCGGACAGCAAAAGAAAAAGGGACAGAAATATTGTTAATGCAAAATTCAACTGTAAAAATTCGAGGCCATTTTGCGAGGGCATTAGCAGAAGTTAAAATAGTACTTCAACTAGCCCAGAAAAATGGTATTTGTAGGCTTGCATGTTACAGACTACAAACTATACAATATTTCTTACGCTGAAACATCCGTACGGTTAATAGATACACCAACGTTATCCAGCTTACGTTTGTGGATGTATTTTGACGCTGTGATTCTGGAGATAACCACCCACTTGCAGGCCATCAACAAAAAAACACATCGGTCGATATCTTAATTTTGAATAAAAATACAACATGTAATAATGCATGAAAGTTTGGAAGTCTAACAAAACAAAGTTTGCCAAAGTGAACGCAATCGAGTAAAACTTTTAAATTCCTTCTTTGAGATACTTTGTTCCTCTTTATCATCAACAATATTCCTCAGCATGTCTGATGTAACTTCACTTTATTAATGACATTATCTATCAACGGGAGACCTTCTAAAACAGTGTTCCGGGCCACGGTTCAGTGTTTAAGAATAACCGCTATCACATATGTCTCCATCTTATGCATAGACTCCCGCCATACTTTGCTGAAATATTTCATCCTGAAACACGTTAAATTTGGGCGCCTAAACATGCGTCATAAACACAAATAGCTTACGAATTTCCATCGAGTTACTATATAGCAAGCCAGATTACAGCCGGACATGACGGCAACAAGCAGAAGTGCCAGCACTTCATGCTCCATTAGAACAAACCAATTTGACGTACACCATGTAAACCGGTGAGAACCTGGATTAGATCGGAACTGAACTTTCTCATGCGATGCTACCAACAAGTTAGTCATTAAATTTCATTGTATTGGAAAGATCTTCTGGTGGCGGACATATCTAAGACACCCCGGGAAATCAACGTAAATCACACATATCTGCTGGGTTAAAGCACCATTTTTATGAAAATAATGATATTACTGGCAAAATCGTTTTCGCTGACGTCTAGTGATAGAAGGACAATGGCCAAATTCACTGCAATACACACTGTCATAAGCCACTGTCCCGGAAACCAGAAATTTCCACTAGAACAAACACACAGAGGAGTTAGTCACGATTTAACCTAGATGCTCGAACACTTCAAAAGTAAACATCAGGAGAAAACCTATGTGGACGTTTCGTTGGTTGGATATTAATACAGTTAAATATTAACCAGCAGAACACCGATTCCAACAAACTACGTCTGCGGTGCTACGGTGTAGATTAAACCTGGTGCTTGTACTAATGAACTGCGACAAAAGGCGCGTGTTGACAACGGTACAGGTCGTTGACCGAGACACACCCTCCTAGCTACAGGTGCATCAAAACAAACAGCAGGTCAACGTGGAATCAATTGTCATTTTTATCCTGCCTTCTGTTCAGTACGCTGGGTTTCTATCAAATTCTTCTCAATTCCTTCACGGTTACGCCCTAATCGACCGTTGTCTGTTGAGTAGTTATTGAATGATATCTGTATGATTGACGTCCTGACGGAGTGATCGCAGTTTAGTAGCAGATGGATGACGTCACACCTACTGACAGATTGATGTGTGAGTTTTGTAGCGAATGTTGCAGTGCTGTGTGATCCAGCGTCTTGTGAAATGGAAGCTTAGCGTTTAACCCGGGATGTATTTGTGTAATTTGCTGGTAATGACTAGCTCTAATATTTAGGCGACCCTCAATATAATGTATGTGGTCGATCATCATAAGGAATGTCCGTGTAATTTTACCCATCCTCTCCGATAATGCAAACGATTTCTTATGGTCTTCGCATGTTTCATCTTGATGGCGGCGAATGACGTGTGCGTTTTTTCATATGTTGACTTACACGTTAACGTTTCATTTGTTTTTTTCAGTGGTGTTCTACCTTTCTCCTTACTCAGTGTGGCTTATCTAATATGTTTTTTTCTGGTGTATCAGACTGACGCTACTCACGTGCCATACCCATATGGATGAATCCTCGTAATATTCCGGGATGCGCTTCAGCTTGACGCCAAATTGCTGATCAACAGCGAAACAGCTCCACCGCAGCCATTGACTTATATGACAAAATCAACGATAAAGTACTGGCCTCAGCGAACGCGCGAAGGTTATCAGTGTAGTCACACGATCGGGCAATAGAACAAGCACCTATATAACCAAGTGGCCAAAGCAGATCCTTTATATATCACAGTTGCACAAGATCGTTTATCGTGCTAGACTACCCACTTACTTCACCAGGCCACTGTTGCACATGTAACAAAACTGACTACGAAAGTTGAATGAAAACATCGGGGAAAGCACTCTTATTGCTGTATATATTTCGTTTCGTTAACTGTCTCGGATGTTCCGGCGTGAACTGTTTGGTTATTTTCTTTATCAGCCTTGTTACTTTTCACAAATTTTTTCCGCAAAACACTTTTCGGATTATTCCATGGATGGTTCCCCACTGCATGCCATGGGTGTCCGTGCTTCATTCTCTCATACTGCATATATATTAAATATTATGGACTCTGATTCCATAAAAGAAAATATAATATATGAATTACTGTTTTTCATGGAATCATCGTTTATAACATGCTCTTCACTTCGTCTGTAGAGAATCTTTCAAGTGACCCACCCGTTTTTATGATATCGTTTCGGGATTACAAGCATGGGGCTCGTTGAACTTCATGTCGTAAGAATGCATAGATTTCGAAAATAGCATGGTTGTAGGTAGCAATTTCTTGAACGATCAACTCTTGCAACTTCTAATGGATGGCGTAATTTCTCTTTCAGTGTTAGCTTTTTCATGGACGGTTGGAATGAACGGCTTCCAGTATTGTTCTATAACATTTATTAGAAATTCAAGCCTTAACCAGGATTTTCTTGAGTAAGCCTTAGAATAATTCCTATGTAAGCCTTATGTATTCAACCGGGGTGAAAACTTACGAAACTTACGATTCCATGTTAACAACACGAATGGATACGACAAAGACGATGGCCAGAATATAGAGCCACTGGAGAGCAGTCACTTTTGTACAGAACTTGTAGAACTGAAGATTTCACCTACTCAATCAGACAGTGCATTTAACGAACAGCCGACTTATTCGAATCGTCCGCAATTAAATGTATCTATAATGTAGGTTGTAATGGAAATGAAGCTAATCACTTACAATGAAGCCAATAAGTTTGCGAGGGTTTTCACTGAAGTCTCATTATCTGAAGAAATATTGCTGGGCTAAAACTTTAAGCTTTTCTTTTCCAGTGAACTGAGGAAAATGACCCATAAAACTCGGGGACTGGAGAGGAATCAGAAAGTTAGAAAGAATTTCATTCTGTCTAGGAGACCATATTACAGATTCGGGTGCACTTCAATAATACCTAAAAATGTGACACCGACTTTGAAACATTTTCTAAAAAGAGTACTTTTCAGCGTCTCGCTTGTTGAAGGAAAACCCACTTTGCGCAGCCACATGAGTATAACCTAGGAAACAGTTTTGGTGGCCAACAGTGAGTAGTGTTTCTAGTTATATGCTGATATAGTTTAGGAAAGTTTGCATAACCACATTAGCTGCCCTCTGTTTAAAGTTATGCGAAAATTGAATACGTAGCATTTCGGCAAGTGAATCGCGTAGGTTGTGGTCATCCTTTCTTTTTCATCTTGGCATCTTACTTCTCATGCACTTGTCAGAGATTCAATTGTTTACGTGAATGTGCACCGATAAATCGCCTAGTGCCTAATGCCTTTGGGTAGACGTGTATTTACTAATTTGGGTTACTACCGTGGTAGTGGAAGCGTTCATATTTGCCTCGCATCTCCGTGACATTGATCTCGTTGGCGTTTAAAGTATTACTTTTTATATCATTACCCTAAGATTAATGTTCCGTTTCTGATTACTATGTCTATAGTTGTTATGAGTGCATCCACGTACAATGCGTAGTCAGTTCACATTACTGAAACTTTTTAAACATTGTAGTCTGTTCCTTTTTCCACTCCATTCAAATAGAACAGCTGATAGACGAAATCGGAATTTTGGTTTGAAAAAGTTATACACCTATATTTATGAGTCGCCTCTACTGTCATTTGCAGTATACATTCCAACAGGAAGCTACACTTATTGCTTTGTTCCGCTAAGCTAATCTTACCCGGCTTGATTTGGACCCAGCTAAGCCTGCAAATCATGCCACCACAAGCTGTGGCAGAGTTCGCAGCAATCATTTTCATTGGTGCATTATGACATGAGAAATATTTATGTGCCTGCTTCACGCTATAAGGTATGCGGAGAATAAACCATTCAATTAGACCGCAATTTCCTGTGCTTATTGGATAAGGCTAGTGATAATTCAATATATAGTAACATACAGCAAACTTCTGTCATAATAACACACGAAAAATGCGTCCAGAATTGTTTATCGTCTTGATTCTTACACTGCTGAATCAAATTACTATAGGGGATGCAAACGGTCAGTTTGGATGATTATATCAGCAGTTTCGTCGGAAGACAATTTATTTTAGCAGAGTTTAATTCGCCATATCAGGCGTCAGTGACCTAAGGCCTACTGTTATATATAGTACTTTCAGTCTACTAATGCATATCGCACATTACTCAGTATATATTGCATTGCTCACTGATTCGATTATAGCGGGTGAAGGTATGTTTATTGGTGTTGTTTCCCGTTTCTCACCTAACAAGTAGCTCTCTAAGGCATATAATCTCTGAATAATATTCAAAATTTAGTTGGTGTCTTGATTTAGTTTAGTAGGATCTTAAGACGAATTCTAAAGACACAATGAGTCACACTGTTTCTCGAAAGACTACACACTAAGAAACTAAAATGACGATGCAATCATCACTCAGGATTTACCAAAATTACTTGGGTTTTCTTACGTTCTCACACAAGTACCCTATTACTTCATCGTCATCAGCATTTTGGACAATTATAAACTTGTTCGTCTTCGTTGAATAGAGAGGTATACAGTTACTAAATGTCAGCCGACCCTTTATTTGTGTGAATTCCACTGAATCAAAAGAAATGCAACATACGAAACTAAACGTGTGAAGACTAGTCAAACTCAAATTCGCGTTGATTCTTGGTCATTGGATGTTAAGGAAATATCATGGAGAGCTGCTGTTGGGCGAGTTCAAAAAACTGCGTTTTCTTGTTTCAGTTCACCAACAACGGAAGGGGACATCGCAGAATTTGAACATTCTTTAGTCACAAATATAGAACACTGAATTATGTGCAACGTGTGCATAATGACATAACCAGGTCCTCCACCTTCGGGCTTTGCAGGAAACGATAGTTGATGAAACTTCTGTGGAATACGAGCTACCTCAATCAACAGCTCATTTGTACGCAGGATCGGTTAGCACGTAACGAACAGCGATCTTGCAGAGAACACAAGCATGTGTGGAGTTTGTTTTCCCAGCAGTAGACTAATTGATCAGGCCAGGACAGTGACTTGCAATCAAAGTGGATTGGTTATTTACTGCCACGGACACATACGAAAGGTTTCAACTAAAGGATTGGTAAAACTTCACGCCATCGAAGTCGTCATACAGTTGCAGCTGATGAAACGTCAGACCTCAGAGACGTCAAACGCTGATCAGTATACAATCGCTTATCGCAAAATACAGACAGCGCGTGAAAAGGTGCTGGTAATAAGGTTTTATTTTCAACTGAAATTCTTGAATTGTGTGTTCAGACGGTTGTACAGAAAAAGACCAACTGCTTCATTGTGCCAAATTTCAACAACGCGCCTTAGGTTGATGGATATGGGATTTCTTTTGAGTTGGTGGCAATGAAATATTTTTGGCCTTGTGTTGCAGTGATGCATAAAGTTAACTGGATCCTTTGATAAAGCACTACAGCATTTTGTATATAACTTCTAACCTAGCTGTCCATAGGAATTTTCATGCCAACGTGGTAAAAGAAAATAACAGCAAACCGTTTGGTAAATTATTCGGTTAGTGCATGCCTAGAAAACCCGTTTCACATTGACACATATATATATGTAAAGTGTGCAATATGGAAAGTTGTACGCTCAATTAAAAGGTGCACTGACAGTTCGGTAACCTATCAGCCTTCTATAAAGCCTATTAGAATCACAAGATTATATCGCAGTTTATACTGAATATTGCTCTTTTGCTTACGCATGAACTATTATTTATTTTGGACTGTATAGAATGTACAAAATGTGGTAACATTTTCATTTTTGTAGACCAGTTAACAGGTAAGACTCACAATACATATTCCTTACGTAATTAAGCGTACAATAAAAAACAGTGTGTATTGTGTCAGTCTGACGCAAAACGTATAATGAATTCTAGCGCACTGAACCTACAGTAAGATTTCAGTTGAATACAGTAACTTTCGGAAACATTCCGGGCTTACTCAAACTTCCGACGCTCGCTGTCCGAACTACACAGTCAAATTAACGTCAGTAAGTGATCGTATTGAACTTGAACAAAGAAAAGTCAAAGCGCACACAAGAAGTTTAATTGAAAGTAACCTGAGCAACGTGCATGTATTTCATACATCTGAGTTGATGTGGACTGTAAACAACCGGTATTCAAAATAGGAAGCTAGTCAGTACGCTAAGAATGCCTGTTCTAAATGAGCCTGAGAAAATTAACAAACTCTGATAAATGTATAGATGAACCTTTAAGGCTCTGCGCATTTGCAAACCACTAGACGTCCATCGTGAGCCTGAAAATAGCACAACTATGAGAGTTACGCTGGCAATGAAAGCTTTGACAGAGGGTGAGCTTGAAACCTATCGACATAATGGAAAGTGCACTGGCTGTCGTGGCACCACATTATTTTGCCTTCACAATTGGCCGGTGGCGCCTCTCGAAGCTTGAGTGAAGTTGATGTCCGGTACTGCTGTAGCTCTTGATTATCACACTGTGCACTGTTTTTCCCCGTCAAGTGAATTGTGTCCATTCGTTCTAACCTATGTTTGATTCATCAGCGCCTAGCACACTACTTTTCACAATATATTGCATATCGATTGCAAACTGTGTGATATAGTCCAACTACCGAATATTGGCCGAACTTAGCATTGGAAGATGAAATAATTCGTTTCTGGTAACTGTAACTAGTTAAATGTTTACTGCTGAATGGGTAACAGACAAACGAATCGCCAAGTAAATTTCTTAAAATTCTCGATCAAACGTCCTATGCCACGTTTATGAAGGCTATTGAAGTCCTCGAAACATCTACACATAAATATGCATGAAATTCTATGGTGCCATTTGCAGTGTGATTATGAGTAAGACTACGTATGGCTATTAGCGCAAATTAGCCAACTGTTGCACGAAGTCCGCTTAATTGTAAACAAACCGGCGGTAACAGCTTGTTTGTTGTCCAGGTCGCCCAAACTTCTGAAGTAACTCTAGCAGAGCTCAATCTACTATGACCTGAAGTTGGGTTGGTATGTGTATGATGTCTTTTGATTCTAGCACACTGTTAAGTATCTTAAAAAGACGAGTTATCTAACTTTCAAGTTATCGTATTCACAACAATGTTATTCTAAAAAATTCGAAATAACTTCTTTGAATTTCCACGATACAACTCGGTATTTTGACTAACATTGCAGTCAACCACACTGCCAGCAAAAACATATTCTAAGTGTTGAAAATACCGAGAGTCACATAATATGATGCAGTCGGGACATAGGATAAATTAAACCTTCAGGTCTCCATCCTGCCACCTGCGCTTTTTCCAGGGCGAACAGCATCGGGTGTAAATTCAACATTAAGACTACCCGTAGGAACTTTCTTCTAGCTTGCAAGGTGTAGTAAGTATGGAGTGTACTACTGCACTTCTCTAACATCGCACAAAGCTCTGCCTTTGATTCAGCAAACGGAAACTGTAAAAGTGAATGAAACGAGCGCTCCAACAATTTTTGTTTGATCGAATCATGTTCAGTTTGCAATTTGCCAAAATATGAAGCCACTATTCGACCGCTGCTGTCTGACTCCTGTGTGATGACCACAAAACGTCGTGTTGCGAAAATGCATAACGTACTAGCTGATGTGTCAGAATTCATTAAGCTAAAGACGGGCATACCACCTGCAATAGAAGAGACGATACTTATTAAAAACCCATAATGAATTATTAGCACTGTCACTTACGAGAACATCCATCTTGTTAGAACAATACTTTCTAGACTATAACGTCAAACTAAATTGGTCTGTTTACATACCCTTGTTAAAAATGTGCAACTGGTCTTACCATGCTGTGGCCAACCGGCTAGCCGGTTTTCTGTGAACCATCAGGTTGAACCTAGCAAGGCGCAACATTCTGGACACTTTTCATTTCACCGACACAATCAAAGTCTGCATCAAAATATTTATCCTTTCCTATCATTTCAGTACCTACGACTGTGTATGTATAACACACAGCAATTAGGTTGAATTTGAAAATAGATGTGTGGACATACTTAATAATGCATTGAAAGCAACGCTGATGCGTTACGCTAGCCACTATCCGGTTTACATGTACAGAATTAATTGTAGGATATCTAAACGAGCCGTGGAATTTCAGTCCGTGTCCATATAACTGTTGGACAGACTGACGATAGGACAGTTGTTTACTAGTTTAATCCCGTTATTTGTCACGTGGGCAGAGTGTTCGGTTAGTGCAGGGGATGGGAAACAGACAATCATTCTGCCGTTTACCTTGACTAATATCAAGTATACATTTGACATCCTTCTGGGTAATCACTAGTTCTCCCGGATAATGTTCTAGATGTCAAGATGCTAATGAGCTTTTTGGTTGACACAGCACACAATGATATATTTCGACAGGGAATGTAAGTTGCTTCAAAAGGGTGGAACCTCCGGAATGACATGTTGAATGTCGGTCACGTGACAGTTGCAATAGCGTGGATGTCAGTCTTGTCACAGTTGTAGTTGGTTCCGCCGATGTTGGCTGAAGTACAACGTAAATGTAGAGAGAGAAATGTACAAGAAAATTTACGATATTGATGAAGGTTCTTACAATGGTGGGGACTCACCTGAGTAAGCGCCTGCAACTCCAGTTAACCACGAGGAATGTTTTGCTGTAAATACTGAATATGCTTCTACTTGAAATCTACAATCTGCCAGAATCTCTCGCAAGTAGAACCTCTAAAAGGTTGATTGGATAACGCTGACAGTCTTATCTTTGATTTCCATAAGCGAGTAGTCACAACAGAATGAGCCAGAAACCTTTAATAGACCATATACAACTATTAGCCACTGGTAATCGTCCCTATTTCCACCTCGGTGGTTTCCATTCCTTGTTTGATCGTTTTTGATCAGCCAGGGTTGAGGAGGACGCCAATTACAAGCCCCAAATTGGTCGTGGCAATAACATGCATTTTTGTCGATTTGTCACGTATTTCACCACAGCCTTGCTATGCACATTCCTTCCTGTCCAGCAAATGAAAGTATGTATTCCCATCCGGTTTGTCCCGTTCCAGTACTGCACTGAAATCTCTAACAAACTTGACAGCTAATTATTACAGTGTTTATTATTTAATTTCACCCCATAAGCATCTGTCAAGCTGTGTGGCAGGAACACTTACGACTTTAAACCAATTGTTAAATCGTTTTTGTGCATATCAATCAAGTGAACTCTCCATTTCTAACATACTGTGTAAACTTCCAAACTGGTGTTTAAACAAATACAAATGTAAACCCGTATGCGTTTAGAAGCTGAGAGAGGTAAGCAGTTTCCGGTTTTCATTAAGTCACAATCAAGCTATCTTTGTCTCGTTAATGTATCACTAAGTGATTTCACGCGTCTAGAATGAATATGAGAAAACGTGACTAACAGTCATCGTGTGATAATCGGTTCCTGTCAGTCCCAAAAATAAATAGGGTTGGTTGATAAGAAATTCGGAATAGGTGCATATACATTTCAGTTTTAGGAAATGAAAGCAAATGCACATCAGTATGATGAACTGAATGAAACATATGTGACTTCGTAAGATGTCTTCAAACTTAAGCGGCTGTCAGCGTATATCAACTCGACTCTCTAATACATCAGGACATTCGAAAAAGCCGGGCCTATGGACGTGATGATTGTTCATCTTGCTGTTCAGTGTTTACTTGTTGAGGGCTCTCATTTAAGGCAAAATAAGGCAAAGCCAGCAGTTTTTACAGTTTATCAGCTGGTTTCTCAAGATATACCAACTTGATCCTTGTACTTACGATAATGGAATACAGACATAGAACAAGCGAAAAAATTTACATGTTCAAACAATGAATTCGAGCCTAAATTTGTCTTCTGTCTGATCACCGACCAAGTTCAGTGAAATTAGTTGCATAATGTGTTTACATTTATATATAAATATGTTAAATATAAGGGACACGCAAAGGAAGCTTTTGGTGTGAATGATAAAATCGTTACTCAGCATTTTAAACCCGATAGTTTTACGTAAAACAATAACAATCATCACTTATACATCAAATTTCCCCCCAGAAAATGCTGGTATGTTTTCATATCCTGTTGTCGAAATGTCCACCAACTGAATGACACGCCAAAACCTAGGAGGTAGATTCAGGGGTGTTCAGGCATCATATGTTATTTTCACATTTTCTTAAATTACTACAGTTCGGTAAACTAATTTTTACCAAATATTCTGCTTTTCCATATGTAATGAAAATTACTAAACATTCACTGATCCATTCCATTTGCTTTTATACACAAACTTTTCAGCGCTGATTTACGGTTAGAAATGTTACTTTTCATCTAATCATGTGACCTGCGGGACGTAATCTTTGAGCAGATGAAATGTGTGGTTTTCGTTTATACATATGACTGTATGCAATCCAGTGCATCCAGGTATCTCTGATAAAGTTTTCACGAACGATAATTCCAACTCTGTTAAACTTGCCATGTCACGTTTAGAAAGTCTTGTGGGGCCGATTTGATAAACCAGATATTGGAACTTCTTGTTTTCATCGAGACGCAAACACTTTGCGCATTGCTCAGTTTATCCTGTAAATTATGTTCTCGACACAGCCAACCGAATGTCAGCTTTGTTGGCAACATCCTTCAACTTCACATCTCAATAGTATATGTGTAAAAACCAAATGTCAACCGCAAGTGTCATGAGTAAAGTTAGCTGCAACATACGCAGCGCCGGTGATCAACTCGAGTGCGAAATAGAACTGTTCAACAGTGCGAAATGTTTTTTTTACTCGTAAGGCAAGCAACGATTTCTCAGGTATCATTTTTCTCGTGCAGACTTTCGATGAAACTCAGTTCATTTCGTAAATAAAAGTGTTAGATCCCATCGACTGTCAGCTAGTAACCAGTTCGTGTAGGTACCAGTGTCCAAATGTGAAACTTCCGAGCTCCTGGTGTGGCTTCGTAGCTCAGCTGGTAGAGCGCTTGCCGCATTGAGGCACGCTGTGTCTGTTGCTGGTTCGAATCCAGCCGAAGCCCTGACTTTTCACAGATGGGTCTCATCTAAGCGAACTCAGTCCAATTTTGTTGGTGATCTTATTGAAGAGGAAAGGAACCTGCTATAATATACATGGTAATAGAAGCTAAGCCCAAATCTACCAGAGTTGATTTGTACGAATGAGTGTCGACTGATCTTAGTTTTACAGCATCGGAATATTTATTTTAAACTGGTGTGAAGGGGGAACCTGATGTGACCTAATTCAGGTAAATGCTAATATCTCCGTTTTCTGTATGACAGTCCAAATGGAACTTCCAAAACTTCTTGATTGTTAATACTGACTCCAACACACATTATCGTTTATCATGTCGTTTTGCTGCTGAACATAGCACACTGTTAGGTGAAACGGAATGTTTTATAACAATATACTAGCACCCGAACTAATTCCGACTCGTTAGGAACTATCACATTCAGCAACGTTTTCATTTCTGTGAAACAGACAGCGTAAGTGGAGCCACTGAATGCACCGCAGTGACTTACGGTGGTTGATTCCATTTTCCGTGGAATCGACCTTAGTTCGCGGTTGACGGTGCTGCTAATACAGTGCACGATATACAGATTCACCTCGACAGAACAGGTAAAAACGACACCTTCCTCTGTAGAAAGCGCTTGAAGCGATATCAGTAGAGAGAGCGTAGCTTGGATTGGTGAATTACTTCTAAATGCTAAGAGCTTGCATTGTTTGGCAGCCGATAAACCTGCATACTTCCATATTCTCTACACGCTGCGAATCAAAAGCTATATCCAGTTCCACTTATTGCAGCTGATTTGCTTCATGTGTGCACTTATATAATCTGGCACGTAATACTTTTTCGTTAGGAAAACGTATTATTAATTGTTCCAGTAAAACAATGCACAGAAGGTGCACTTCATGCATGGACGCCAAACAGATGAAGCATTCTGCCATCTTTGAACCAAATAACTATTCAGTTGTCAAGTCAAGTAAGTCTACGCATTTCCGTTCGTATAATGTGGAAACAAAGAATTCCCCAGTAAATTCCCCAAAATTTACATTCAAAATAAAAAACAAGTGATAGGTGCCTTCTTCTAAGCAGGTTAGTTTAATCATAAAATGATTATGGGTTAGTCAGTGGTAGCATTACTTGATGGCTGTGCCAGCGTGTAACTCTAAGGTGCAACTGACAGAGAATTAATATATCGTAGACATTCTCTGAGCTATCAGAAGGATAATTAAATCCACGGTTTCACATTCTCACAGAATGAGGACATTATAGTTGGGGGCAAAATTCACTAGCGCCAAGTACCACATATCGTCAGTAGAGAAATTCAGACTGTGTATGAACTATTTTTTTTCGCTCGTAAATTGGTCAATTTCTTTTAGAACTCCATATACTCTTCTAAAACCTAAAGGCGGCCTTCGCTTTTTTGTTTCCAACCAACCCCTTCCATTAAAAGGATAGTATTCTTTAGTACTGCGTCATTAATTAAATACTAATAGTGCATAAACTTGAAGTAAACTGGTTTTATTTTCCACTCAACGTACTTCTCAAGCAATCAATTTGGTCGTATGAAAGTTCTGCAACATTTGGTGGTACGTGTACGAGGACTTAAATTCGCAGGTAGTCAACTGTAAAGATGACGGTGTTCCACAATGAGGCGGGCCTGAAACATAAGACTCCACCATACTCCCTCGCAACTTTGTCAGCATCATATTGCTCGTCAGCAGTTTGAATGATCATTGATGCTGCTGCCACTGGAGTCAACCGTTTCGTTTTATCGTCCACTTTAGTTCGCTTTCTCCATACGTGCTACATTTGTTCGTTTGTGTTCTCCATTAAGTCATAACCTCTGCTGATGTTGAAATCAACTCAAGGAATGCTGTAACATTCAGCAGGGACATCGGATGAACATGGTTTTTCCTAGTTTTCGGGCAAACAACAGTTGACATTTTCGTATTTCACAACACTGGGAACATTCCAGAATTGGGCCAAAAAGCCTCTTGTCTTTGAGAAATCTTTCCGTTTGCACCGTGTCTACTTCAGCTCTGTCATGTCTGGCAATTCCGAGATCAAAAACATATGTCCGTTTGTCGCAAAATTTTTGGTATAACTTTTTTCATTTTTGTGACCAACCTTATAAATGTGTGAATGTGGTAAACATGCTGTTTAAGTTGTTTTATGTATAAAGATAGTTGAAACAACCGGACCGCATTCGCCATATTGTGCAACACCGAATGGAAGTTTCATGCCAGTTCAACGGGAAACCGATCCGGAGTCCTCAACCATTTATGTAAATCTGACATAATATACACTAGGAAGCATTCCATATCTCAGGGAATCTAAACAACTTGGAAAAAATAAATTTAAGCATGAGATGAAATTAACCTTCAATTTTCATTAGAATGGATGAAGATGTTTGCAGACTTGGCTGTTTCCACCAATAGCCGAATTTTGCTCTCTCAGTTTCCTTTGTTTAGTTCGGAACTTAACAGTGATCAATCGTTACAAATACCCCTAAAATGCAATGAAATCACGTAAGCACAAATGTATGTTGACCAGTGATCCGTAAGCAAAAGTTATCATATCCCTCATCAACCTTTAAAACAAACAAAACCCTTCTACTGCAATCAGAAAGTAAGTTTATAGGTTGTTTTTTTACGCATCACACAATCTGAAACATATGAACAAAAGCAAATTGTAAGAATCAAGGCAGTTTAATTCTAAGCTTCAGCTTTGTTGCTATATTTTCACGCAGGGCATGACAGAATCAATTGTCATTCGACTGTAAATTGTAAATTGCCCGAATTAATTATGACTTTAAATATCGAGCAAATTTACAAACTAGGAAAATCGTTGCCAAGATCCATTCTCGTACCTCCATGAAAACAGCCACTATCCTAATCGGCATAGAATATTTTATGTTTAATTCGCAGTTTAAAATACCCATTAACATTAACACTAACATTAACACTATCATTAACATTAGTTAACAATGAATAGTTGAAAATATTCACTATTAGTGCGACTTAAAAGCAGCTAATTGCTGCAAATTTCTTGACTTAAAGTGTATTTGGTAATTTAGTGAAAGAGCTTAATTCAGTAAATTCAACGAAATTATTCCCGTGAAGCTCAATATCAGGCGACACGCAATTAAGGACATTATTATCATCACAGTTGTAAACATTTGGAAAGTAGTCTTGATAACATAATGAGCAGTTTAATTTGTAGTAAAAAAAAGAAGGTAAATGTATAGGTCGCGAAGTGCCAGTGACCAATACTAAGCTGATATTACAAATCAACGCCACAATGAAGGAAATCTGAATTCACATACTCGAGTTCGATTACTGATGCGTAGTCGGGTATTTGGATTACTGTCAAGTTGACCATCACCCACATTTGATCGCAGCGTTCGCATTCACATAGACCTTGGAAAAGAAGCACTAGACTCGAGTTTCGCTCTCATTAGAACTCAGCAGTAGTGCATATCCCTGCCACGGCCAGGATTTGAACTCCGGCCATTCCAATCATGAGGCAACCGTGTTGACGACTGCGCGGCGTTAACAGTACAGTTACTGTGTCTCCTCTCGAGACGATCGGGCAACCTGATCATTGCTCACAAGCGAGAGTGGTTGAGCGTTCAGATTTGATGATTCGGTCGTGCCTAATGTGAGGTCAATGGCGCAGTGGTTAACACGGTTGCCTCATGATTGGAATGTCCGGAGTTCAAATCCCGGCCGTGGCAAGGATATGCACTACTGACGAGCTCTAATGAGAGCGAAACTCGAGTCTAGTGCTTCTTTTCTAAGGTCTATCTGAGTGCGAACGCTTCCATTAAATGTTGGTGTTGGTCGTCTTAATCATTCTCGTTTCTTTTCTTTCTGACTTGGTTAAACAAATATTGAATTCACTGTCCCTTATGACGTTTCGTTCAACGGTATATTTTGGTAGATTTTCTCGGAAAGATACTTTGCTCTATCTTGTCTTATTTCAAAATCTTTGAGAGGATTTAGCTCCCCGTCAGCTTTCAACTCCTTGATGGTTGGAATTTTTCTAAATCTGCACAATTACTACTGATATTTTATAAAACAATTTTTATTTTTAGCTGCAGAAGGTAAGTTACGTAAGGTAACTTTTCAAAATAATCAAGTTAGCTAGCAATTCGATTGCCCGACTTTTTGAGTGAAATAATCCGACGGAATGCAATTATTGTTGATATGTGTGTAAATCAAAAATCCAAAGACGTTCGCGTCTTAGAAAGGTTCTAATTCAACACTTCTTAGTTTGAGTGCATTCTCAGTGTTTGAGTGATAAAGTAGCCTTCGCAGTTTGGTGTGAACTGTGCTACAATGTATATCTGTTTGAAAATCAAAAATTTGCAGGGCAATATAGGAGTGAGCAGTTGTTCCATGTATATCAACCTAATCTGAACCCTTCGTCTTAAGTATCTTCAGCACCACCCTGACAATCTGTTCTGTTTTGTTTTTCTGAAAACCACACAGGTAATTGGATAAGATAAAAGTCTCCTGCTGAACGAACTTCACTGCCAAAAATGTGGGAGCGGGTACTTGAGAAGAACATTGGGTTGAGTTCAACCATCGTTCATGACAGACGCTGTAACCATTAGACAGCTTTAAGAGCTAGATGCCGGTCTCACCTTTCAATTCGAAGGAGACTAACTGCAAAATCCGTCGGGATGTGACAGATGTGACTTAGAATTTTTGTGTGTAATACTGCTGTCAGTGAAATCGTATCAACTATGGTAATGAAGAACTGCCCTGAAATACCATGTAATGCATATCCGCCAATTTGATTGTTATTGCCTTTGCAAGCTCAGTGCTGAAACTAATTCCGTCAGTCCCAACTACTAACGCTCGAGCCCAGATGGAATAGTTAACACTTATCCCGATAGCTGCTCATAATTTGCCTACCAGGGCAAACGCTGAAATGCACATTTAGCATTCATTCATTCCCCTTGGCCGAGTGAGCAGAATGGTCTGGAGAACTGGTCGAAAAATACTTCACACGAATAGAACATCATTCCCAAACGAGCACAACATTCTTATGGTCATATTCATTGAGAATTATTGTTTTAGTGGGTTGCTTGTGTTAGAACTTACCAGGTGAACATATCCATGGCTTGGCTAGAATTAGAACCCTAAACAGGCTTTCACCGGGCAATTGTGTAGGTCAATATGCCACTCATCTCATTATACACAAAAGCGAATTATCATTTTTAAGGGCTCTATTCGTTCACGTGCCAGCAACCTAGGGATTTTCCGATCACATTTAATTAGGGCGGAGCAATGCAGTTCTCAAAGCGATCGCCATGTGCATGCGGGACCGGATTACCAATCCAGACAGTGGCGACGATAGGCAAGATTGAAACTGGACTATCATACTTCTCCAAAAAAGTGAGGAGACCGACAAAAATTCTACAGTGATGCTGATCAAAATATATTGGTAGAAATCTACGGGTAATGATAAAAAATAAGCAATTCACAGTTGCAATTTACTTCTTCTCTTGCGTGTATTAATTTTCAGCCAAATGGCACTCACAGCTCTGTTCCACAGTACAGCCACCGACTTATTATATGTAAATCAATTTCAGGTGCGTTGTAACATACTTATTCAAACAACACTGAACATATATGCACGTTGCGTTTACACTGGACAAGAATTACCGAAAACTCTACATGAATTTATATTTTAGGAGTAAAAGGTTTGTTGGCCTGCTGTGATTTACAGATGTCGCAATTTTGTTTAGTATGTGGCACCCTAAACTATAAACCTGCCAGCTGTTTGAGTTGACGTTCTCATCGCAGGGACTTTTTGTTTCAGTTTATAAACACGTTCATTTTTATTAATTACCGTTAGTTCAGATACACCATTAGACGCTTTGTTCTCTTTGAATTTGATATAAATCCACCAATACTCCGCATATCCAGTTTTGGGCAAGCTACACATCCCCTGCATGCTATCATACATGAACTTTTGCAGATTTCGTTTTAGGTAAGTAGGATTACCTCTGATCACTTTCAAAAAGGTTCTTCCATAATTCTTCCGGAGAGTTCAACCTAAATTACTCCTAAACAAGCTGATTTGGTTTGGTCATTTGCAAGTACGATTTCGTGGCTGTTCGTTCGGCCGATGGTACCGGCAAAAATACCCGTGTTTCATCGAACTTCACTTGTTAGCACTGTTTGTGCTGATTGCGAAAGTCAACCGCAGATATTCTGAGGAACTCACCTTCAATTCGCAAGCAAGCAATCTTCAGTGATTACTCCGCAACACGCTTTTCAGGCGCGAACATTGAAAACATTTCCCTACACGTGTAATTTTGGAAATGTTCTCATAACCTTGAGGTCTGGGATTTTGTTTAAGTTTTAAAATATCAGTCATATTTAACGAAGCGTTGAAAAAATGTGGATGAACACCACGCTGTTCTGTCACTTACTTTACCGGAATTCACCCAACCAGTGGTAGTAAATTAGACATCGACTAAACACTCATGTCGGGGAGTGAACATTGATATCACGCGAACAGCCTCAATCTTGAAACCGTTTGTCATAAGCGACGTGGTTAATCACGTCGGTATCAATAGCGTACTGCGCAGAATTTTCTGCGCATAAAGACAAGAGATATTTTACGACGTGTAGATAATTTCTGGCAAGGATAAGTTGTAATAGTGTACTCGTCAGTCAGGTTATGAAACACCTAGTGAAATCTCTTCACAATTCACGAATATCGTGAGTAAATTTGTTTCACTTGTAATTTTCCAAATTATTGTAACAAGGTCCTTCGCTAAATATTGTGCTGATGAGTCACATAGGTACTCGATACTAACTGTCAACGTCCGTATGTCCCCAATCACAAAACAAAGCTGTCACTTAGATGACCTTCAGTAACCTGTATGACGTAAATGTCTCTGGTAAATAGTAAATCAGTCATTTACAAAAGAAAGCTAATTCACCCTGAAGATGGACCGGCATGACCTAACCTTGGTTTTCCTTGAAGTACACATGAATTGAAATTGTGCAACAGCAAGTTGTACATTTATCAAAACCACTCTAAGATGAATGCTAGTACATATAATTTGTGATTCTTTTTAGAAGCTCTCCGCAATCGTAAGATTATTTAAACATTCCCATTCTTGCTGTTGCTTAAACTGAGATACGGCGCTAGAATTTATTCTAATACTTTAACTGATGACACTTCAGACGGCAGTTACGCCTTCGTTCAGTCGCAAAATCATCTGTGCTCACCAACATGGTCAGCATAAAATACAATACATCCGTCAGAATTGTTATTAGTTAAACTACTCTCAGTATGAAATCCCCATATCTCTCGAGCGTACATGATGCTGCAGTTGAACGCTATCTCTGTGCTACCTGAATTCCATTCGTGAACAGAGGTGTTTAGTAGGCCTTTTCGTCAAGAAGTTTAGTCATCTTACTGGCTACCAGCTTACACGAATGCAATATTTTGGCTACTCCTTCACGACCAGTAACTCTCTGCTCATTCATTAAGCTGTCATTGCACCTTAAAATCAGATTCAGTCAATGCTGATAAGTCCCTTAGTCACGGCTAAACAGTTACAGCGTGCCCCGACCAAAAACCTCCGTCCTCCCGGTGTCAGCATTGTAACCTAATCTCATGTATTAAAAGTCCCGCTATCTATGTTCCTCAAAGGCCCTTCCAAGAATGAGTTCATTGCAGCAACGAAAAACAATCCCTAAAATGTATCCATATTTGGAACCAAAAACTATTTTTCTAAATTCTTCTTTTTTAGTGAGGGTATCGGACATTCACAAAGTATAACATTACCTCCGGGAAATCAGCACGGCTTTCAAAATTACTGATCAGCTTATCCTTAGCTGCCACTTACTATGGTTTTGTGTGCCTCATGCATACCGTCAGCAGAATCGCTTCCGCTCTGCTGTTGTCTATCAGTTATACTTCTGCATCTGCCCGTTTGTCGTACTCAGATTATATCTCCCCTGCCCTCTAACAACGAGTTCTGAACATCTCACTACCGAAGGACTGCGGATAGAAAATGCCATCCCCATTCTTCCAAACATAGCCTGTAACCTAGCCTTTGCAACTGTGGACTTAGCTTGCCAGGAAGCTACCAACGGGTCAACTGCTACCCTCAAGTGCCTTCTCCGCATCTCAGCTCGCAGCAGCGCTAGTCCCGCCCAACCAATTCAACGACTATTTTGACCTACACAGTAGTCAGAACAGGGGACAGGGATGATAACGTCTTTAACTTACTGGATTGGGTTCAGTTGCTGACATGGATAAACGTGATCGCCATTTAACTGGAAATTAAGATAAATGTTGAGTGCTGTATGGTATTTTGCGAACGCGTTGAGGAAAGTATGGTGATAAGTCAACAATTCCAACTGATCAAAGCCTGATTGAATCGCAGCGCCACAGTACTGATGAACAAGCTATCAAACTAGGATGAAACACTCCTTAGTTTTGATAGACGGTAAACAATTACAACTCGATGATTTACGGGATAAAACCAAACTGTAGTGGCACACTATGGCGCTCATACACAAAAGACTTCTTCCGAGTAGTCAGGAGGTTCAGAACAGAGACAGTGGCTAAGCTACAAAGTGAGTGCTGCATGCACCGTGAAAGAGAATTATTCCAGAGATTAAGAACAATTTGCACAACCATCAAGGTGACTTGCTAAAGTGAGTGCAGCTGGATCTAGTCCACAAAACTGTCGGAAACAAGAAAGCTGAAATACACAGAAGTAAAAGCTTGGAAGTGAAACTGTGGGGTCGGGCTGCCACATGACTGAATGTGAATGGTCAATAAAAGGAAGTGATCAAGAAATATATGGACTTCGTCATTTTCCTATAGTAAGTGCCTTTACCTTCTCGATTGTTCTCCACAGGTTTTTATGCTCATTCCCAGTTTGCTTTGGGCACGTCATAGTAGACGTAAGGTTTTCGGGTTCAGTCATGCAAAACTCTTCAGCCTCCTGAAAAGCCCTGAATGCCCGAGCAAATTATGTTACGAATTTGTGGTAGTCACAGTTACGTCATTTTATCGTTGTAGTCATGATAACGCTTAAGCCGACTGATCTGCCAACGGCATTCGGTCGGCGCAATCTTGATTTGAGTGTGTGCGTCTTTTTCTAAGTGTCCGGCAACATTAACAAGACAGCTTCCTTGGTTTGTTTGTCAAGTGCGCTCTAAATGTTTGAAGTCGATTCAATTCGTTCTCTCGTATTAACGGAGAAAAGTTCTGCCACGTAGCTGTCAATTCTTTTCTTATTCTCTGAAAATTTTTTGAAATTATGCAAACACTATAACTCCTTTCCATACACTTTATGCTCAATACAATGTATCAACTGCCGACCTGCGAACTGTGCAACAGTCTCTCCGAGTAATTATTATTTGTTTCCTTCATATTATGTACATATTGTCAAGTTTCCCATAGTATCCAGTTCTGTCGCACATACAATGCTTTTACAAACGAAAACTTACTGCAATTACTCTGCTTATCTGCCTGAAAGGAAAATTTTATTTTGTAAATTTTTTTGAATATCGATTTACTAGGCTTTGGAACCAGTTTATTCTCCATTCAACTATCATGATTCACCGCCGCAGCATGAAAGTAACTAGTTGATTTTAAACCGCATTTGAATTCTCATGCATTATAGAAACGACGGATTTCAGCAGCAGTAAGTTTAAGTCTTAATTAACAAAACTGTTGCGTTGGTAGCGTCCGGTCTTTCCAGCCACTTACCATGATCACTTCCCGAGTCGATCAAGAAAACTATTGGACGGTACATTTACAGTAGTTAGCAAGTACACTAGTTAGGTATTCATGTTTCAACAGTGGAGTAAAATTGTGGACATATTAGGCAGTGGCACCAATGCAGATGATGAGCAAGCGCAGACGTCAAAAATCTGTGGGTCAGTAATTGTAGGAACAAGTGTTTGCTGGCCTAAATTTGTACATATAATTTCCCCATCCACGCCAAAATGTAATCGTAAATCATAGACATCTGCATTGGTCATAGACGTCTGGTTCTTAGTAGAAAAATTGAATTTAACTTCAGTTTTGTGGAGCTGTTTCACAAGACAACCTTCTCCAGATCTAATTGATGTGAACTAACGGGAAAAACGGTCATGAAGAATGTATCATTGGGGCTATCGGTGAAACTCACTAAAACGTTTTTCAGAACTCTGCAACTGAGGTTATTTCATACGCACTCATGTACCCACATAAAGCCGGTTACTTGTGGACAACTTTCAGTCAGCTGTGTATTGTACGTTTTTGTGCCGAAAGCAGCTTCATTAAACTCTTGCCCGTTCTTTGCACAGAAAAATAGCATTTTTTCAAGCAAAAATGTCTCTGTGCGTATGAGTTAGCCGGTCTCTTAGAATGGTTAGAGTTTTCAGGACCTCCGTTTGCTAGCGCGCTGCCATATTGGGATAAAATGCTCAAAAAGTGCAAGTGATTAAAACGATCTTTTCAATCGAAGTGGATTGAACCATACTCGGCTCAAATGAAAACACCGGATGTAGCATGAGTGCAATAACATTTTGAAACATAGATTGATGTGATCTATGCCGTAGACGGACGATAAGCAAATATTTGAGTAGATTAAGATCCACACCACCGTGAGAAAGGATGTTTATGTTATACGTCATCAGATTGGGTGACGGAGGAAGGTTGAATGAAATATGTGGTTTTGATTTCACCTGCGCTACGTGTGGAGTCATAATTAGGTGATATGCGAGCACATATAAATCACATTTTAAAAACATAAGAAGGCAAACAGGCGGTAAACTGAGAATGCTTCTAATTGTTTTCTATGACCAATATTTTTCCTGACGTGAAACAAGACGCGAGTGAACAACTCATTCTAGAACTTCTCATCACGCTAAATAGATTATAACGCTAGTTTGACGTTCGTCAATCAACCGCTTCCTCTCACTTTTTCTTCGCAGCTATATCGTGTATAGTAGTATGATAAAATACACTATGCAATTTTCAACAAACTATTCGCCCAAGATTTTATGTACATTTAAGCTGGTGGCCATGGAATGAATAAAACATTCTCCCACATCACAACAGCACTAACCCACGCACCTTTCTAATCAACATCGGTAGAATGCCCAAATACCCTTTCGAATTCAGATAATAGTTCACGATTTATCACGTCAGCGGTCGCCTTGTAGAAATCACCACTCCAGGATCATTTATTTGTTCAAAAATACTCCACTGGTTCCTGATTTGGGCACAGTTCTTATGCACACATCTCAGGTGTGTTATCCGCAAGCTTTTAGGAATTGTCACGACAAAGTACTTTGTGCTGCCCCATATAACACAGCGTTCCTTCCGGTGGAACAACTGTCAGCAGGTCAGGAGCACAAAACCCTCTTTCAGTAGATACTTCGAGGGAGTCTCACTTACCCTACACTTCACTTAATTTATGCTACCATGTGCGCATGCCTTACTCGTTCAGAAATTTACCTAAAATTTGAAGCACCTTCTCTGTTTTGTAGTTTTATAAGTTTCGTGGCGTTCATTTCTGAGTGCATGACTTCTAGTCAAATTATAACTGCAAGTAGTTGTAAGCGTTACATTGCCTTCATTCAGCCATCAACTCCGACACCAAACGGTCAGAGATTTTGTCCAAGTTCAATGCTGCTTATACTATACCCCAACCTATCGGCTGACACGTTAGCTATGGCAAGGTGTCTGCTCCTCATTACGACCTAGTCGAGCGGCACTCATCATGGCTGCTCTAGAGAAGTCAACAGGTGTGCAAGTGTAATTTTGCCAGAAACAGCTAATAACCTTCTGACTTTCTGGCATTCCATGAAGAATATTTTATCGTGGGCACCGTACGGTTTTACGAAAACCATGTAATCATCGGTGCATATTTCACTTACACTTAAGTTAACTCGAAGATACATCGGATTTTAATACCGGTAATCTGAAGAAACACCTTAGTGATATCTCATGGCTGCTGCGTGTGTCCCGTGATACACAAATTTCAAGTTCGAGTCACACATTATCCCGGTTCTTGTTAACTTCGACAATCTGTTATTGAGTTTGTTTAATACGGAATGAGTTCAAAGATGCAAAATTCAATCGAAGTTGTAGAATGTTAGAACATGTGAACGCAAATTTGCCTCTGGAGAAGTCGAATATATATATTATGCCATCATGTGCTAAACACTTGGTTCATATCGCCAACGTTTAAGAAGAAGCAATTTCGGGACCAAAGCTATAGAAAACTCTGGCGAACTAGCTGAGTAAGCGACTTAGCTTTTCTGATTGAAAACTGATTCGATCATGTTGCTGTCCGCACAGTTGTGATTGGTTGATCATGGGCCTACCACTTAGGCAAGGTATTGTCTTCTACGTGGTCGTGCGTGTGTAGGTTCATGTGTTTGCACAAGCAGTTGAACGATATAGCTCACCTGCTATATCATTCAAGAAGCAAACAACTTAGATTAAAGAAGACGCAAATTTTCTACTCTGCCAGCGGCGCTGTGATAATCTTCGTTCAGGTATTCGGACTGTGTTGTGAGATGCACGTTCCGCTGTCAATTTTGCTGTATGTGCAAGTCCGAGACAACTAGAATAGTTTTTATCCGGACTAAGCTGACTTCAGTTTGTTGTCTATAGAATTGCATTCTAACGCATTAGCTACACGGTCCTTCACTTCTCAACATTTCAACGAGCATCAATTCCAAAAAGAAATAGTGTTAACTGGTAGTAAACGCGCTGGTCACAACAACGTTGCAGAAGTCTTCTTTTCCAAGCTCAAGCAGGGTGACTTACTGGTTCCAATCGGTCTAGTATTCTACACGTTAACATGGCATCAACACTCATCTAAGTTGTAGTCAGTTCACTTTGAATAACACCTGATATTCTTTGTTTTAAATTTACTCCCCAAAGTGACTTCACGCTGAACCGCAATTTTATGCACGTTTCCGAACGTCTCTTGATGTTTACTCAGACGCGATAACCGAAGCATACTCTAGAAGGAGAAGACTACTTTCAGTTGCAGTTACACTGAGATATCTTTATATTTTGTACAATGTGCGTACAAATAATAATAATACTCAGCTGAGGTTTAGGGGAACAGACCACACATCCCCCTGTAACTTCGGTTAACAGTTATGTGATTTAAAGGTATTCCGTGAAGGACGAAATGATCATAACATCTCAGTCCACATAGCGGTATTAGTTGTAATAGGTTTGAATCTGGCGACATTTACACAGGTCTAGTTAACACGACTTCGGTTTTAACGGCTTGATTTTTGAGATAACTTACTTCTGCTTGAACAATTATTGGTGCAAACACACTTTATTCATCTACGGCTATGAATTTGTGAAAACTTACGATCAACGTCCCCGCTGAAAAAGGTTTTCCACCAAGTTTTAACCAAACGGGGGCAACTCAAATTTTTTTGACGAGAATTGCTCTTCCGAGGTTTTCCTCATGTGCGTATACAGGTGAATATTGTCACATATTTACTCCGGTTATTATTAAACCCGCGCACGCTAATGATCTTTGGCCTGATTTCAGGTCGACGATTAAGGTGAAGTACCAACACCAGTTTAGCTCGCGTCAGACTTCTTACAGTGATTTGATCACAAATAAACAATCTCTTCAATAAGTTCGACTGACCTCTGTTTGTGGTCCAACACTGTGGGCCTTGAGCAATTGCTCGTTAGATGCTAGTTATCAAGACGAGGAATTTTGCATAATAAACTATCCAACTCCATAATGACCTCAACGCTGACGTATACTGCCGAAGACATTCTTACTGTCATTTTCATATTGTGCTAAGCACCAACTCTTAAGTATTTAAGAACAAAGCCTTGTCTAGTGATATTGCATCTCACCACTGCATGTCTTTTTGAAGACGTACCAAAGAATCATTGAATATGGCGACGTGTTCCAGCATCACACATTTCATTTGTAATGAAAATCACAGTCAACGAGCCTCAGCGCTGCATACGCTGTCCGCGTAAAACTTGGTTGTCAAGCAGATCATTGGTGTAGCCCTGAGACGGCAGTTTAGACTTTCGTCCGTTTTGTTTCACTCCTATGGTGTCTGACCAAAAGAAGGCGTCTAAAGTTACAAGTGTTTATGTCATGCTTTCTTTCAAGCAAATTGTGATGAACTAGTTAAACCGCCTTTATTTGGACACCAGGGAAATAGATCTTAGACTGCGCCATATTCACGTTCGAGCTCAGTCATTGCGTGCAAGGCTAGCCGATAGTCTACTTTTCGTTGCTTCCAAATTTTCTGTTATCATTTTCGTTTCGCAAGCATGTTTCTCGTGGTATATGCTCAGGTATACAAATCTCACTGGCATGGTGGACAGCTGATTCATTGATATTGAAGCTATAACAACTGTGTTTTGAAAACTTTCATGAATTATAAAGTTAAACCAATGTTTCACCTATAAGTTTCGTCTGTTGACAACTGCTACGATATGTATTTCCTGGGAAGGCTGTACAAAAAATGGATATGGTATAAAATTTGTATAACATGGAGACACTTAATGGGGGAGGGTGGATTTGCAACCCACTGCACATGTGCGAACGTAACCGTTGTTGTTCACCCCTGTTGAAGAACGGTTTCAAAATTTTATTAAGTTAGCGTCTCTCTCTTACGAATATTAAGCACAGGCTTTACTGCTAAAGAGGTTGATCATGCGATTGTAGGTATGTCAACTGCTCTTCATCACTGAACGTCTTGTGATTGAATATTGGTAGACCGTCAATGATGTTGGTTTGTACAACTCAAACCCTCAAAGTTCACCGCAGTTCGCATTCATTTTACTATCCAGTCTGCCTATCTTAAACAACTAAGACATTCGTGTTTCTATTGGCCTTCTAAAGACAGTACTTATAGTACAGACGGCTGCACCATTAGTCTTTATTCTTAATTTATTTTGCAGTTTGCGACGTTCTTAAAGAGGGTGAGGAAGCAAATGAATATTTGAAATAGGTGGTAACGTGCTGGACTGGGTATTCATGTGTTATTCGTATAGTACTAATGAAGTTACTGAAGCTTGGTATTACAAGTGTCTTGCTGAAAACCCCAGACATTTCAAACATACAATGTGAGGAGATATAACCAAATGGAACGACTGTTGGGTGTGATTTCAATCATTCAGAATTTGAACTTCCAGGCGGTTCCGCCCAAAAGTTCCAAATGAAAAAACATCACTCCTAATAGGAAAAATTCTACCAAACCTCTCGATCCCTCACGTTCTTGGTGGTGTTGATTAGAACCTCTGAAATGTATTTAATAGAAGATAATTCATGACTTTCAGCTTAATTTCCAATTATATAAACAGGCATCGTTGTTACCTCAGGAATGATGTTGCTTCGACCGATTTCAGAAAACATCAATTTTTTACTTGGAAAATTCAGAAATTATCACAGTCCTCTAATAAGCAGTTTGATTTAAGACCGATAATCAGGCAGACTCTATGCTAATCAGTTAATCAAGCGTTTAATGTGTTGTTTCCGCATGCAAGCTTAACAGTGATATTTCAAAAGTGATGTGATACGTTTTTGATGGAAATTAGGAAAAATATTGACCCGCCTGATGACAAAACGACAATCTGTGGCCGGAATTGTAAATCTGGTCAGTAAAAACAAAGAAAATGTTCGCCTCTAGACAAATTCCCAAAACTGTTCATCACAAACTTAATGGGAGTATACATGGGTCAGACATCACGCATGACGTAGTCTGTGTGCTTTTTTCCTAATTATCTTCATATTTGTGACAGACTACTTCAAATACCCTGAAAGCTATTATAGCAGTTAATGTTTCACACATTATTCTTTTAATTTGTATAATGTGTGATCAGTAGTAAAATTAACACTTCATTGTATAAAATATTAGTTCGTCTTCAGACATGTGTTCCACACAATGTTTCATTCATTGTTGTATTTCTATGCGCTGATTCAAATACTATGTTCCTCCTGTTATCAAAATCTGATGAACTTCGCTCGGTCGACCACCACATAATCCAGAACAACGTCTCAATTAAAAACTGTTTAGCGAACGAAAAGGTTTCGACCAGTAAGTTCTAACTGTCTCCAACGAATGCACCGAACTTTCGCATTGCAGTAATTCGTGATTCGTATTGTAAGAAACATTTATGGCAATTTCTATTTGAACGGCACCCTGTCGTTCTGTTAGTAACAGTAAGCTCACTGAATGGTACATAATCCTTAGGTTTATACTGAAAGTCACAGCAGTGGAAGAAGTGAACTCGGTAATTTAAGTATTCTACCCTTATAGTAAAAACGTTCTCGCTCATTTTGACTAAGATGTCGTAAGGCTTGATGTCATTCTGACTAACAATTTTTGACAAGCTTGATTGTGTACGCAGAAAGTGGCAGATAAAGACTGTCCATTAAAAACGTAAGCCATCCTAGTGATGCATGTCCGAAAAACTCCCTCGTGGTCTATCAACAGGAAGGAAAAGAACAATAACCGTTCAACATGGACGGCTGACGGTAAAGTATAACTTTGTTGTTTAGTTAGGTGAAAGGTTAATTATCTCTTGCACATAAGGTAAATTTTGCGAATAGAGCTTGGATCAGGCGAAATAGCCAAAGGAGTAAAGAGTGTGGAAGTTAAACAAGACAAAACACAAAGCTGACTAATCAACGAGTTATGAAAAACTCTGTTCGTGACCAAAAGATTGTCGCATGATTATGGCAGTCGCCCATTAGCTTCTTTAATTAATCTCCTTGCTTAACTAATATTCTTTTATCCAAACTTGAGTGAGTTAATTATTTTTAAAAGTAAACTATGAAGTCGGAGAGAGTGAGTTGTAATCGTTTTTCGTGTACTGTGCTTTGTTAACCCTCGTGCCCTTATATACATTCACGTAGGCATCTGCACAACTGGAGATCGATTACAGATTCAAGTGATTAGCTTGTTCCGATAAGTGACGTGACGCCACAGCATCAATATTCGTGGTCCCAAAGTGACATTTGATTTACATCTTATTTGGAACTTAGCAGTGCTTGATCACGAAACATTTCCAATTCTACTGTTTTTTGTCGGCCCAAGGATGACAGCTATAACGGGACAGAAATTGACATAATATAGTATCTCTTATTGTCACTCAGTGGCCAATAGCACTAACCGTCGATGAAATACATTTGAGGTACATAGGCAAAATAAACGACTGGCGGGACACATGCTCGCCAGATCACTAGGCTCAAGAACATATTGTTCCGTTGTGAGTTGTTGCCTTTGGAAGCCTCACTTTAACCATCCTGGCAGGTTGAAACATGCAAAAGATAGTGTACCACATTATGTGTATTTTTGCTTGATAAAAATCAATTTGGACACATCTAATCAATACTTATCTCATTAATGATTAAGCAAAATTCTGTGTGCAACCATCTTTGAAGAAAATAAGGTGTGATTTTAGTTTTGGAATAGGTAACGGCTAAAATCCTTACATACTACAGTTTAAGCACCTATTGGTTCTCCCAACATGTACCTCACTGGGTAACTCACTGTGGACTTTCTGCAGCGTGGTTTATGTCTAAGGGCGCTCGTAGGTCATCATTTCGATGAACAAAGTGCACCATCCATTTACTGTTCTGAAACGATAATGGGAAAGATCAAAGTGCGTTTGTCAGTCAGTCAGGCAAACAACTTGGTCTTGCCTTTGTAAAACGTAGATTGCATTGTCGCTGAAGCGGCTCTAAGTTAAGCAAAAATGAGAGTATAGGAATATTTTTGAGCCACTGAATTTCTATATTTCATTCATTTTTACACTACCATTGCTAGTGGCTCGGGCATCGCAACATTTCCGCTGCCGGTGAAAGCAGTGGAGCAAACAACTCGCAAATTTGTCTGCAAAAGTTTCTTCATTCCTTTGCCCATTCAACAGCATATTCAGTGTGCTCGCCCATGAAACCGCTACCCAAAAAAAGCTTAAGAATTGGCATAGTCACAGACAAAAACACAACGTCAAATCCTATCATATCACAGTTCCCGTTCTCACAACAAAGTTCGTAGACACCATGAGTATTAAGCTTCGTGACAGCCACTGATCTTGCTGTTACAGTTTAGTGGACTTATTATGCCTATCAAGAAATCACGTTCCATTACTAACATTTGCAAACAATAATGTGCACAAAACAACCCAAGTTTCGAATCACTTCTGGTGCAAGCTACCTGAGTTGGAATGATCATTGAATCGCAGAAGTCGTAAATCACTACCGACGTGTTTCTGCGATTAAGCCGACATGCATAAAATTTGAGACAATCGGTTGACTCAGTATGTTGGTGCCAACATAAATTGCGTTGCGGTTCCGATGAACAGAGCAAATGTACTAGAACATGTTTTTCTCTTCATTTTGTGACACTTAGCTGAGAGTTCAATCTAATGAAATCGTTTGATAATTGAGTATCCCCTTTGAATTCACTAAATCTCACAAGTGGCGGAGGAGCCAACAAAGCAGTTGTTGGTCGCCAAGAAAGTATATCTCGCAAGCTTTAATCCAGAAAGGCGAAGCCGTTATAAAGCGTGTTTAAACGTTTGCAGCATTTTGCTAATAACATTTTATGGTGCACATAGTATATACTATTTAGGTGCGTACAGGTGATAACGCCCACGGCTAACACTATTCCTACTCACATTCACAAGTCACACGCGTTTATTTTATTGTGCAATCGGAAGATGACCTTATCGTTCACGTTATCACAGAAAGGTTTTTCACGGTTGTTTTCGTTGGACACTGTTAATTCTGGTGGATGTGCCAGCTGTTACTTCAAAATGATGAGACAGTTATGTGCCACAACAAACGCATTCAGATGTATTGCTTGCAGTTGAGCGTTATTTCGTTCACCATGACTGAGTGTGTGCACAGATTCGTCCTGCCGTTAAATAACGTTGAAATAATAAATTAAGTGGTTAATACTCAGAAATCCGCAAGTTCTTAAAGAACATAAAAAAGCATATGAAATAAATCAAGTATTGAATAACTGTGTGAAGTGGTATGTAGGCGAAAATTAAATTATAACGCGCATAAATTAGAGAGTAACGACATATTAACGATGGGTGACAGCAAAAATAGTACGAACCATTCGAATTTGCCCATTTGTTCGTCAGTCTTCGTCAATAATCTCCTCCATTGCGAATCCGCGGTATATCGCTCGCTGTGCCCAACGTCAGGCATCTTAACAGTTGGTGGGTTAAGATGAATTTCTGGCATGAATGCGATTATGAATATTCCACAAATGGCCAGGAACAGAGACCCCATATCTGGCTACCTAACTTCAACTCAACTCATTGATGACTGTCAAAACTGGCAACATGGATTGCTTCCCGTAATCAAAAAATGACATTCCACAAGTGATTAATACGATCAATTTATCCAGTGCGTCAGTTATTGAACAGTGAACACATACTTGAGTTCGGTAGCAAACAATAAATGAAACCAAAAAGGATGTTTGCAAGCAATTGATATGATATTACAATCCGGTGCGCAAATACTCTTGGTGTACAGTAGAACCAGGCGTGAACTATGCTTTCAGTAAAGTGTAGGTTAAATATTTTGATACGAAATCTTCCACCCTACTTCCTCATATTTATCGACACGTATCACCTCGAGGTGAACAAACATCTATTGACAAACAGGAATACTTTGGTTGAACCGAAACTGCCGAGTATAAAACATTAATGATTTGGCGAAGTGATTATACTACAGTGATATTCACGGTTAGATCTCAGTCACGTGTACACGACAATTGGCTTTCGTTACATTAATTACCAAATCAAGATAAAAAGCTTGGCAAACAGTAGCGCTTGCAGCATACCCCACCGTCAATTCATGTATCAGTTTGGAAGGGTTATAAACCGATGGTGGAACACTGCAGAATGTGTGGTTTACTGCCATCTGCGAGCAAACCTTCGGAGATAACCTTGGTAGCCAGTGGGTTGCGTGGCCTTTGGCCACGTACGTGCAGACCAGCGTCAATTGTTTGTTTCATTCACCTTGTCTTCCGTTGTCGAAAGAACCAGTTGTCAATGTACCACCGTTGTGAATCCTATCCTCTGCGGGATGTTTCTAAAATTTACCGGATAATATTTTTAAACCTAAACATTAGAACACATTGTAACTGTTCATCTGGGCGGAGCCAAAAACAACTTTTACTTCGTAGACATGCGATGCCATTTTATTTTCACTTTGATAGCAACACTCAAAGCAAAATATTGTAAGTATTTCAACATAGTAAGCGGTCGATTGTGACAGCTTTTTGGATCTGTTGTTGTTAATAATACCACCCGTTCGAAGCCATAACCGATTATAAAACTTCAGAAGAACACAGTGTGAAAGGTGGTATTCACAACTATGTAAATAAGAGGGCCCCTCGTCATGGTGATGTTTGAATAATGAGGTTAGGGTTTGGTAGAATAATATCTGCCATCTAAGGCCTGACCTAAGTAATCATCAGAAAAAAGTAACACCCTACTGAAGGTCAACTATATTCCAACAAAAACGACATCCAATGCTCCTTTCATACCATTTTAAAATCTTTCAAAAGAAACATACGGAGAATTTGTATGGATGCATTAGACAGGGCAAATTGGATAACAAGCATACAACGACAAATCTTGCAAATGTTCACGAAATTTGGCATTTCAAATTCACTAGTCAAAATTTCCTTTCAAAAACGAGGACATTCGCCACTTTGCTACACATTACCAAGTCTGATATTCCAAACAGTATAATTTGAATTTCTTCTGGAAGAGGTTTAGAATCTCTCAGCATTTCACCCCACTCTGTCAACAGTAATTTTCTGTTAAATGCATTTTTCCTCAGTTGTCTCCTGTGGTTTTTTGTCGAAATGCGTTACAGTGCCGCGAATTATGTTACCTATCACATGACGAAAAACTATTGTGTCTGTATATTTCATACTGTTGTATTGCTTCTAATCGAATTAGTCATAAAACCACGTTAGTTGAGTTTACTAAGTAACATCACCATAAAGTCGACAATTCTTACTGTCTGATTTAAGTTAACCCGGCCGCTTGTTCTTTATTCTATCAAGATAACAACACGTGGGATCAGAATATTCAACTTTCCAAATGGAAAAGTGTTATTCATCATTTCGTGAATTTATTTCACTGCAATGTTTTTTAGCCCTTTGGGAAGCTCTGCTATGTAAGTTTCCGTTGAGCTCAAAGAAAACTGCAATTTGATTGATAAGTTTTCATGGCAATCATTGTACAACAAGTCAAATGCTCATTGAAGGAGATTTCCTTGGAGGTTGACTTCGTAGTATAAAACGTGAACATTTATCGAAGAGTTTATTTCTTGCAGTGTGCGAACGCTATATGCAGTGTGAGTAACCACGGCAATATATATTATGCAAAACGTAGTTCATTATAAACATGCTTTTAAATTATCGGTAGTTTGGATTTCACCCATCGGTACTTCACTTGATTTAATTAACTGCGTGTTCAGCAGTGCCTTATAAGCATTCACTTTTAAACTCAGTTCTGACTAACTCCCCATCCTTACCATGAACTAACCGCCAGTGAAGCAATTAGAGCTCGTCCATATTGTCATCCTCCCCGAGACCTGAAAACGAGTTCCGACTGTTGCGCCAACGATGTCATACCAATGGTCAGTTTTGGTTCATTGCGCGAGTATGTTTACCAATAGTTACTCATGAACTGTTGCAATTTTCTCCACACTGTTGGACTAGGTACTATCTGACGGAAATCCGCTTACAAGGCTAGCCTAACGTACTAAATGTTACCTATTTCTGTACACCAGTCGTTGATTAGAATGGCCGAGTTCCAGGTTCATCTTACCACACGCGAAACAAATTAATTTCAAAATATCGAACGAAGACCGAGTAAACATTTACCTCAATTAAGTTATATTCGTTTAGTCGTTAGAACGTAATTTATGCATCCGTCGCCAGTGGTCCGAACGAGGTGAGCAAGTGTTGATCATTCTCTGCGTCCCTGTTTTGGCCATTAAAAAGAAAACGCGATAACCTAATAAGTGGACCAAAGCTAACAAACTAACACTATTGCCCACACTGGGAATCTGCTACTGTTTATCTAAAAATGATTAGTTGTAAGGCTTTGTATGGTAAAATTACCTACATAAATGTCATTGACGTCAACATGCTATACTTCATTACAAACCGGTCGGTTAAACCAAACGGACAGACGTAAACTCGAGCAAGTTTTTCAACCAGTTACAACGCTTTTTCTCTTGTCCCATTTGAATAAAAACAGTTGCCATGATACGCTAGTATCTGGAATATTTCCTATGAGTTACCGAACAGTGTATGCAAAAAACTAGTACTATGGACACCAGCACACAGTTATAAGTATTCAAGGCATGACTAGAAAATGTGGTGCAGCAACTACTCCAAGTTACTTGGCGGTTGACAGAGCGTTTATACATACACAACTGTCGGTTAACAAACAAGGTGTTTGCGAGTACATTAACTTCATGTTAGACCGAATTTAATGAATGGCCTTCGAAATGAAATGAAATCTATTGATTAAAGTCAGGAAATAAACAAAACTTGCCCCACAAGTTAAAATCGATATGTTGCGATCGCCGTTTCAATGTGCGGTTGGAACGTTTTTTGATTACTTCTGAGCAAAACTTTGGTTACTGTTAAACTCACGAGATACTCCCTTGTTACACTGTATACCTTTATACTGTTGATGTGTTACCAGTTCGTGGTGTCATACAAACGCCACTAGGGTGTACCGCAACTCAGTGTATGCAGCTGCGTTATAGTTTCACCACTCATCGAGGGAGGCCCATGTCGCTGTGTGTAACACCTAGCTGATTATCCATCCACCACACTGGTCTAAATATTACTAGCTGGAAATATTGTCCTACCACTCATGTGGACTTCTAGGTCCCTGTCAAAAATTTTAATTTGCCATAACCTTCATAAGGAGTGAGCATCAAATAGAATTTTAATCGGTAAAATTTCCATTTTTCGCACCAACTGGCAAACGCAGACCCTACAGCTGCAAGTCGTAAGTGTTGTGGAGTGGTGGATAAACCCACATTCTTTAAATGATACTGTTAGCAACCATGGCTGAAGAGTAAACGAGATAACATCACCACTGGTGCTATGGTTCATTTCAATATGAGAAGTTATTTGCTATGTGGAAATCCAGCTTTATCAAATCCGTGCGGATATTCTCCAAACATTGTTTCATAACGGCTTCAGATTCAAATTATCATACAGCAAAAGATACTGTGAGTGAAAATATAAGTAGCGTGAGATTGACAGCAAATACCTAACCCGTCGATTCATTCTCAGGTCAGCACACTTAAAAACACGTTGCTGAAGTATGTCACAAACAAAGTCGGGAAGGTTGTGCGGTGCTCATAAAAATTTAATTTCACCAACAAGCAATCGAATACATATGGCTTGTTAATTGTGGACCGGAGGCTGACCTAGTGGCACGTCACATATTCAAGATTTATGTGGGCACTGGTGATGCGAGTACTCAATATATCTGTAGTAAACGCATGTGTTGCCCTCATAGTCTGCGTACAGTCAACTAAAATTTAATTGGGTTATCTCTCCTTCCTAGGAATTCATTTGTGCCACGTTACGAATGTTCGGTGCTTGGGCAATGTTTGGATGGTTGTCACGCATGGCAAAGGTACGACGTTCAGCAGCATACGTCTGTACATGCTTCTGTCTCTAACTGTTGGTAACCATCCATCCATTGTGAACAATATCGATGGAACTATCAGATTTAAACTGCACCATGAGGTACGTCTGCGGAAGAAAACAGGTTAAAAATGAGTTCCTTATGCTACTCTGTTTATGTGCATCCAGTGAATACGGGAAGTTTGAGAGAACGATTAGAATAGCCTGTACCTACTTATTGGAAGTATGTAAAATGGGTAACAAAACAAAGCCATTTGTATGAGGAATACCGGAACATTCACCATAGATACTGGTAATGGGTTTACTGTAGGTGATTGGGGACGGAGCAGTAATGAGATAAATAAGCAGGTCGGCGCACCTGAGGTAATGATCGGAGAATGGGGACACTTGGTTATATAGTTGATAAGAAACTGAATTCATCTCAAATCTTACACCACCACATCTAGCAGTGGCTCTTTATGAATGTACAAATCGCAATTTAGAATAAAAATAGATTGGAATACAGAAGTCATATATTAAACCGGAAGATAACGCATTCGTCTCAGCCAAATGTGGACAACCATTCCTGTGATCCTACCTTGACGCTTGTCCACATCCAAACTACATTCAGCTGTATGAACCTCTTCCACGTCCGATGGTTTGTTGACGCTGAACGGCGGTCTTTTATTTTCTGACGAACGTAACCAATGTCGTGTGATGATGTAATGACACCCAGAAACATATCATCGTAACTTACAGGCATTTGAAGTTAAACTGCACCGGGCGCAGGCATTTGTGAAAAAGTGATGCCTTAAAACAATACGACAATATCACACATTAAAATGTGGGCACTGACATCTACAGTTGGGGTAGAGAAATGGAAAGAAATGTACAGCACCCCAGATTATGGCCTACTTACTGTGGAAAACCAACTTCTATATACCGCCCCATTTTACCCCATCTAAAGTGGGGCTGGGCGCTGCTTGGGGCATTGCAGTAGGTTGACAAACAAATCGATGAATTAGTAATTTAGAAAGTGAAAGGACTAAGGTGGATAAGCAGCTGTTGATTTAGTTAGCAAATTAAATATAGAAGTGAAACGTCGAATCACCAATTGTGGCAACGAGTTGTTTCGTGATCCACGAATACCGGTTGCCGGTTTGAATTTCCGTCTTGATGTGGTCAGTTGTCATGTTAACTGTGGGCTTATACACAACTCTTCGGAAAACAACCGCACCCAACCTGGGAGTAGAGAAAAATTTTGTAGTAGCCAGCTTTCGTTGTCCGACGATTTAGGAATTGTTAGCCAGATCTCCATTAATCACAGTTTGGGCCTACTTACAGTCAGCGTGCTAGTTACTTCCTTGCAAGACAACCAGATATAATCCTACGGCGGATGTATTCTAACATTTTTGTGCAACTCAGGCACCCTAGAAGAAGTGATAGTCAGCTTTGAGGAGGCAGTGGGGCCAGAACTTAAGCAATCAAGTGTGTGACAAGACAAAGACCATCTTGACCGTTTTATAACCAAAAACGAGTCAGCATTCAAATTGCTGGCTTTGGCTTTTATGACCAAGGAGTAAATTCTCACTTCTCTATCGTTTCATGGTGATAGTTTGGTGCGAATACGCAACGTTTGTCTTTTTCACGTTTTTAGAGGCATGAACATCAATGGTACACTTTTCAGCTGCTTCCCCACTTGTCCCCTTATTACTTTGACCCTGAAAGCTGAAGCACCTGTTTCCATCCATGTCATACTTGCGTACCCTCTCTCTTCATGCGTAGCAAATCTTACAGTTAAGACCAGTAATCATTTGTCCATGTTGATCAAAGAATCACACTTCGCCGGGCTCGAGACCGCATTGCACAAGACGTTCAACAGCACCATATATGCACAGATTATCGATACGAACCATCAAGCTGACCCTGACCATACGCCTCATATATCCGAAGACCCGGTTAACTATTGCTAAGCGGTCAGACAACAGACGCTCGCTACTACGGAACGGATTGTTATTCTAACATGCAATCTGATTCTTTGTTTGCAAAAAATGTGAGTACAGATCCCACGTGGCCAGAGGTTGCATCACTAGTCCCCAAGTCTAACAAAATTTCCAACTGACAACTTGCAATACAATCGTACGTGCATCTCTATAACACTCATTACCATAATAGGTGACCGAGGAGTTCACCAGCATAGCCTGTGTGTTTGTAACTTTGAAGCCCACTTTCATTCCGCTTTCAATTCTTTATGTTAGCAAAATATAGTACTTGATTCAATGAACATACATAATACTACCGGTGTGACGTAGCCTATGGAATCATCCATCCGTCGTTGCTTTCTTCCGAGAATCAAGAGAAATTGCACAATGTTACCAATAGCCTTTCAGTAAACCACTCTCGAAAGTTCATCCCAATAATAAATTAGGACCAGGCTTCTGGTGGATGTGAACATTTCACGGTAACATGCACTTGCAACAGAAGCCACATTAACTCTTCTGGGTTAAATTTCCATTAAAATTTTGTGAGGACAGATTAGTTGTTAACAATTGGAGTAGGTTAACCTGACATACGTTAAAACGACCGACTCGTTTAATCTTAACTACCTCCGAAGAGGCAGACCAAACATAACCACTCCAGTCTCCTCAAAAGCGACTGACCCGGATTGCATGAGTTAATCATTTTATCAGCTTCTATCAGGTCACATCAATTAGTTGACTCACAGCATACATTTCCACTGAATGTGGACAATAATTTTAATGTTTTCCCACTCTGTTACGTGAAATTTTACCAAAATATCCACCGCTCTATCAATTATAACGATTTGTCTGAATCAATGTTTAGTCGCACTGTTTCACCTGAAGTCTGTCGAGCTGGGTGTTGAGCAAGTTACAGTTTACAGCGTAATTCTTCCAACCAATCGAATTTTGTGAAATAACTCTCACTCCCAATCTCTGGTTTTCTCCCGTAGACTATCGCCCTCATACTCTGAAGGCGTTAGTAGATGGTTAGCGAAACTTTGACGAATATTTTTGTTGCGTTTAAATAAATACGGCGAAACCCATTAAACATGTCCGTTATTCTATCACAGTGTGAGCGCAAAATGTTTAGCCTGTAGTTCAACCGAGTGTACCATTTGCGAAAGGTAGACAGAGAAATCTTAAATATTTGAGTTTCTTACAGATTTTTCATTTTATTCTATTATTGGTGAATGTCAGAGCAGACGACGAAAGTAAAGAGAATGGTAGTTTTGCAAAACACCTATAGGTAAGGCTTTTGAATAACAAAGTCGCGTCGCTCGCGTTGAAGTTACATCGTGAACTAACAAGTTAGTTCTCTGTGAAAACTGCGCTACAAGGACTAGGATGCATGCAGTGAAAAGCATGTACAGTTAAGTGACAAGCGTCTTCTCCTATTCTGTGAAGTGGCGTTAGTGAATTATCAAGTCATTCATGATTTGTGTTCGAGCCAATGACTGTTGAATATGCCTCCGAACATGTCAATTATGAAATGACCAAAATTCAAACCTCATTGTCATGAAATGAAATGAACCAGGTCAGCAGTATATTTTGCATATATTTAAAGGATAATTCTTTACTTTTGCTTATTCACATTTTCTTCGAATGAAGAATAATCAAACGAGTTTACTCGGATCAAACAATATTAATAACAGTCATTAACTTCATGGGGAAGCTGATGTATGAACACGATTAATACCAGCTGAAAAAAAACTAGATATTCAGGTTCTTGATTAATTCGAGTAGAAGTCATGTGTATGTACGCCGGACCTGAAGTGTGGAGATTTCTGACTTCTGTATAAGCATCATCAAAACAATATATCCAGGTCAAGCTGATCCTCAGTGTGGTTTCTAGATAACCAAAAGATGCGAGTCGAAGTAGCCTTTAGGGATATAGACGGGTGATTGCTTGCTTCTTTCGTCTGTCGCAAATGGAAACGGTAAGTCTACACACTTCCATGTCTAGTGTATCAAAGGGGAGACGGATGGCTTCTGGTAAAATTGATAGACTGGATGAGTCTTGCCTTATTTTATTGTTGGATGCAAACATCACGTTGTTTGCGTATTTGATTGAGCTTCTTCGATTTCTTACTCTAGCAGAAGATAGATAAATTAGGAGTAGGAAAATGTTTCGATCGCATTCTGAAAATCATCATAGAGAGTGCCTGAGTAACGGAGACACCTAGCGACTGAACAGAGAGGATTGGCTTTGAATTCTTAAGAAATACTCGGTGAACATGGTTAACTCGGTGAGAACGTTCTAGTCTTGAACTGACTGCGAACAAGTTTCTTGGTGTAGTGAAGTTATGATTAAGCTGTTCGTCACCGACGACAGGTTTCTTCCCAGACGCCATCAAACCACCCATCCTACTCACCATCTGCAGCTTCTGGCAGTATAGTTTGCCAGAGGGTTATTCAGAACAAATAAGTTGCAAAATCGTTGGCTTTCTGCCATACCTGTTGATATGAATACGTAGCTATGTTGCGTACTGCATCGGTAAAACACTGCCCAAGACTCGGATAGTCGGATCAGTTGTCCCCATTTTCACTGCATTTTGAGGTCATGCGCTGAAGAACAATTCGGTGGCAAACTAAAAGTGAATGACGAAGTTTAAATTACCGTCCTTCATTTAACTAAATTCATTGGGAAGGAGACTTGCGTTGCCATGCATCCACAGCAAGTCTATTCGTTATGGATAAATATACAATCACTGACGTGGAAATGCATCTACTGATGTTCAACTAAACAGTGATCTAGTTGCTCATTACTTTCTCAGCACAAACAGCCTGGACAAAACGTATGTAGCCTAGATTCACGTTTTATGTAACTGATGTTATTATTAGCTAATGAGGTCCCCTTAATCAGTTACTTACGACGGTATCGCAGGCATCATTCATGGTTGCGCAGCGCAATGGACCTAACTTCAAGTTCACTTTTCCGGTAGAAATGAGGAGATAGATAAAATCGCCCATTTTTCATCTACATTTCCTCAATACTCTCTATGCTACAAACAAGTGCTTCAGAGATCTAAAGGAAGCGCTTCAAATGGTCTGTTATCATGACGGAAGTGAATTGAGGGTGAAGTTCGTATATGAGTATTTGCCACTGTATTACCAGCTAAGACCACCTTGATACGATAAATTAATGTTCAGCTGTTGTAGGAGCGGTACTAGGATGTTGAGGACGAAGAACGCAATCCGGAATCTTGGCAAAATGTTGCGAAAAACAATAAGATTCATTGATGTAAAAACTTCCGTGAAATATGTAATTCTTGTTCACAAAACCGTTTTAGTGACTGCGGAATTAAAATACCTCCAAATGTTTTTCAATACCACGCTATATTTTGAGTTGTTGTAAGGTTATTCGATCACGGATCCACCCCAGCATGGGCATAAGTGTTGAGCACTGTATACTAATTAAAATTCAGAAGAGTTCCAAAAGGCACATATCGACGTCCCGCAGCAATACCACTGTTGAGCTGCAGTAACGAATTACTATGGGTGGAAAAGGCTGATTATTCTTTTGCTATTCACTTGTGGCAAAACTGAGATTCGACTCCATCAAACTCTAGGAATAGGGCGACAGGCGCTATGCCAGTTGGCATCAAGATAGCACGGCCATCTCAGAGAATTCGGTACGCAGTTTGTTACCTACTCAACCTATTGGAGCCAACGAAACACAGGGAAATTACCTGGGAGTTAGCTGCTCCGTAAAAGAATTGCAACAACTGTCACTGGCATACGCAAAGATACTGATTTTCTCCTTGCTTTCGGCTTTACTGTTCAGATGGTACAGCGAAAACAGGACAAGATTGCTGTCGCAGGCGCGCAGACTATGAAAGTTTAAAAGTTCTTCATTTGGGACCCGGTAAAATACATGAATGGAGAGAAAGCGTTTATACCAAAACAGGCCAGTTAGGTGCCTTATCCTACTACTAGCCACTGGTAGCTTTGGGTCTGTCTCGTGTCTGCTGTTAATAACAGCACAAATTTTCCCCGTAGGATACTTTTGTCTACAACTACTGTATTCATTCTTATTCGTATAGTGGACCCCGAAAAGGTTTGCCACTCTTATTTTGTCAGCATATATTTTTTATTAGTAACAGATATATCCGGCATTAGTGGAGATGCAAAACATTCGCTAACACGAAGACCCAGACACGGTATAACTAGTCGATAGCATTCTGGACATCACGCATTTGCGTTTATACCCACTGACTACCCTTGAAAGTATGTAATCAGTGCCACCCACCAGGAACAAACGTGCTGCTCTTGTTGAAGCTCACCAGAAACAAAGAAACACTGGTGTTTACCTCGAGAAAAATCAAGGTTCATGAAACTGCTAGGAAATAGACTTTTTGACAATTTAGGTGAGTCATGAAATGACGGACTCAGAGAATGGTTGCGTACAAAATTTCACGTAATCCTGGTTGAAAATAGGTTTATCAAAAAAATATTGCAACTGAGTGTTGCAAACTTAAACTAAAGTAATCTATCGGAAAAAAACCTATCAGTAGCAGCTGATTGAGTAGTTTTGAATATTTAATACTACATCCTACGCCAGCGAACTACTATATTCACATTTTCGGTCCATATCAAAGAATGTGGTCTGGTGCATTAGATGTTATTTTACTTCCTGTACACAGCTCGAAGGTAGATGTTGGAATTATTTACTTCGCTGAGCACATATCGTACCAAGGGTCAAGGGTCTAGTGACAAATGACAAACAGTCACATATAATATAAATAACGTAGGTCGTTGACACTCTGGTAATTTCACCTATATTTGACGCGTCCACATGACACGTGCGCCCCATATCCTTACGTATCGAAGTGAGCCCGCAGATGAGCTGATTAGAAACTAATAGTCCAAACAGACTCACTCCAGAAAGTGGTTTTAGCAGACAATTTGGAACCAGGAATAACACGAACTTGCCAATCCAAACAAGTTCAATGAGCAGGCATGCAATTACCTCGAACAAACTCCTCGAAAGAGTAGATCCAGTTAATATGTTCAGTAAATTATCAGTTACAACAGTGCGTATTTCTGCTACACTGAAGTTATTCTGGGTGAAACAGAAGCACGGTAGTTTTGCTCACATTTGATTCAACTCTACTTACATGATGTTAATCTCTAGTTATTCCTGTAAAAGCCTGTAAGTTTCACATCAAAATATTGTGCGAAGATTTGCCATTTGTCTGTGACCTTACTAAACATTGTTTATACAATTAGTTGGCTGATAAACATCAGAACTACGCGGCGCCTAATAGCTAACACGTTTTAGAAGTACGCGAGCCGCATTTTAGCGAATCAGCCGACAATTTGTCATCAGCTGAGACTAGCAGTCTCCTCAAAAGTTTCATGCCTCAAGCTTGAAAATAAGCTAGCAATAATTAAGGTAGAGTAAATGATGTTCCCTTGCGAATCAAAAGAACTTCGAATTGTTGTTGTGGCAGAAAAATGACCAAATTAAGGCATAAGCTTTAATGTTTCGTAGTGGATTTTGTTCGGTTTCAATTTGTGTCTGCAATATATTGTTCCTATTCGATAAGGCACTTTCATATAATTTTGAATGAAAACTGTTTAGGCCAAGACTTCTATAGAAAATTTGGATTGTTTATATTTTACAAATCAACCGTTTTTGAATTTGTTGACGAAACCGCGATCTGTGCAAGTTTTGAAATAAATGTACAACTTGTTAAACCTCCGTGTAAATGGACGGCGCGCCGCGAGCTGAGATAACGTTTTGGCGCCAAAATATTCCATCCACCGAAGAAAGGCTGATACGGAAGGTGGGGATAGTCCCATTATCTCGAAATATCCAATTTATTAAATTTTTACTACTATTATTTCCATCCGTTGTGTTTCAACAATGAACATTGTTGTTGGATTGTGGAAAAGGTTTTCAAATATTGCATTAGGGGTCGGCTAATATACGACATCGATTTACTTTTGTGCTCCATGGAATTTAACTCTGATACGAAATGATTGTTCTGTACGTAAACCTTATACTGAAGAAACGAAATGCATTCTTTTTCTAAAGAAAGAAAGTAGACCACATGATAGCAGATAGTATACATGGACATGAGTTTTATCCAATGCCACACTGGAAAGAAACGCACTTGAGTGAACGAATAATTGAACATATACAAATGATTTGAATAACCTGTTGCATTCACAAAGTTCTGGCTACCACTTTTAAAAAGATAGTGTCACTTTTGCTGAAGCCATTCTGAAAAATAGGTTTTTATTATAGTTAATTCTAAACCTACTCAACATCAGCGCCGACTAGTCTGCTAAGGTTGTTGATCAGCAATTAAATAGCGCAAAAATAACCCTGTGTAATGATTGAGAATCTCTTTTAGAATATTCAGATAATTTAATATATTGCATCATGAAACATTTTGCTAGATCTGAAAATCGACTCACTTATATGCCTTCGTTCTGAAGGTTTCCTTCGTTTCGACTCCTCCATTTGCAGACGATGCATCATGAATCCAATGAATCATATCGGTTTCGTAATAAAAACATACTGAATAAAAAGCAAGCTTTGTTTACTTATGGAATGCAAGTTCATGGAAATATTGCGTCCGTGTCTTTACTGAAATTTGACACGCAGCTAAAAACGCCATAGAATAAAAAAGGCGATGTCATTGTTTGGTAGGAAGATAAATGAACAGATTATTTTCCGAAAGCGTCCTTCACTAACGCCACTAGCAAACAAACAATAATTTTGCTCTGCTGAACCAAAATTTCATGGAATTCCCAAAACCTCTTAGGATAAATTTCGGGTGTAATGGGAAGATGAATGGAGCATAACCAATGGTATCGCTTTGAAACTCAGCGCTACGGCATAATGTAGGAGTGATAGGCAAAATACCATTCATTATACATTACCCTTTTATTGAGTGAGTGATTCAATCCTCCATATAGGCTGTGCCATTTTGTTTGACTGTAAGCTACATAGCTAACCGCACTGTTTTGTTTCTCAACTCGTATCGTGCCACTGCTTAGAAACTCGTAATAATATATCACTGTGAACACACACAATGACGCTGCATACAACGTTGGATGGAAAAGCAAATAGTTCTGCTGATGAGTCTGGACTGTAATGTGTTCTATGCTTACATTCGGAATAATGGGACAACGGATAATGTGTTTCAAATTCCTTACAAGTCGGAAGTTGCAATCAGGTACACATCCTATTTTAGGACATAGTGGCTACCCTTGCACCGACAGCCACTTCGTGTCTTTACATTTCTAAAGTCCAACCATGGAAAGAATAAGGATGTTTCTCATTTACTCAACAGTTACAAGCCGACAGACCATTTTCACGTAACATTCCGACTTCACAAAAATGCAATAATCAGACGTCTGGAATATAGTTAGACAATACTTCGCATGTAGAAATTGTAGTTTTCAATGTTGTAATTTACACTGCACATCTTTTCTTTCAGGTAAGCAACGACCAGAAGTGCACTGAACTATTTAGTTACTTATTCAGGCCTATTAATCTAGGCTCTTTTTGCAGGCTGAAATAAGCAATACCAATCTTAACTGCACTTAACTCAAGCAGGAGTCGGCTTACCACACTGTAGTAAGGGTGTTAAAGGTTATCAGGTGGAGGTGAAATATGAACAAAATTATGTACCGTATATTCACGTAGGAATTTAGACAAAAATAATCACAATATTCATGAAATGGGCATTCGATCGAACTGCGTAGCTCACAGTTATTTAGGTTCTTCGGAAATAAGACGTGAGTTTACCGGTTGTGTTTCGGTGTAGAGAGCATCCGAAATAATCCAGTTGGAGAGGCACTATTGGTGAGTAAAGGGGTCGAACAGGCGAGCAGACAATGTTGATATGATATAAATTATGCAACTCACCGATCACAGACATGACGGGGGCAGCGGTGTGTAATTCAAACCTTTAAGGTCAAGAGGTGCGACAAATAGCGTGTGCGTTACACCAAGCAGAAGGCAAGACAGACTAAAGCAAAATATACTTTTAAGGAAACACAACAAGCTATTTACCAAAAGGTTGCCCCAAGCATGAATCACGAAGGTGCGTAACCATACGGAATAACACAAAATAACAGGAGAGTACAACGAAAACTAACACTATTGCAACGCTGATGCCAAATTAGGATACCATTCTGATGCAACGTCATACAAAGTGAGCTCAGTTTAGATGTTTCAACATCACACGCTGTATTGAACACTCTTTACGCCAAAATCTTGAATACTTCAAGTTGAGTAAGTTTATCTTCAACGAATAAATGCTTCAAAAATGAGCATTCCTGATCACTACAATTTTGTTAGATGGCGAACCATTCTCTGGATGTAATTCCACTGAAGAAACAAATGGTATAATCAGAGAGAAATTGCTTCTTGAGGCTTTCCATTAGTCCCCTTCTTTAGGACGGAATGCTGCGGAAATCAGTTGGGAATAAAGTTGGCTGGGTTAATGCTCGACCTCAGAGCGATCAAGTAAACTACATAACTTCGTTCGTGGTTGGCCATCACACACCACCCGGACAAAATGGAGTCGAATGTGTAGGTTATTTCTTAGTTTGAAAATCAATGGTGTTACAACTCATGGAGCTATACCAAGACATTAACTAACAGAACAGACTTTGTTAAAAATATTTTACTTTGCCCATTTTACTCTGCAAACGTTAGTCCTCAGTACAAAAAAGTGGATTTTTATCTCGCTCAGTAAGTAAAGCCGTCACAGGTTCAACCCATCTTGAGTTGATTTTTTTCAAGTTATGTAAAGCCCAAAAGTGTTCCGGATTGCATGTAGTAATAGGACTGTATGGAACTAAATAACTGACGTTGTGACATCCGGTGGTTTTTTTCTACTTCGGTTAACATTTTACACAGTGGTTAGACCTCAAAAACAGGGTTCCAGTTTGTCTTCTCGATGAATGTCACTGTTGTCCTTAGTGGGCAAACCTCTACTGTCTATGTTTAGACATGCAACCGTAACAGCAAACTGTCAACTTAGGTATAAAGCATACATTTTTGAGGGTTTGTAATTAGCTGACGCACAGTAAATAGTTTTGCTGCGATTTCAACATCAGTCATAGGCGTTCAAAGGCCTGAAACCTGTCTTGATATATTCATCGCACATAAAGATGGCATTCTTCCTCGGGAGAGATTTCAGCTATAATCCGATAAATGGAGATCAAATGAACAAACATGAGCGGAAGGTCCAGTAAGACAGCCATATGAAGTATACGATTGAAAACCAAAATGTCGCCGAGAGCACGACAGCATACTGCCTAATATTGCTGAACAAACGAGATTTTTCAAGCTTGAAGCTAAACAGACACAGCGCCTAAACGATAAAACATGTGCGTCAGTACGTGTTGATTGTACCCCCTGGAAATTCGAACACTCATCAATAAGGCTGGGATAATCAGCGACACTTATCAGTAGTTTTCTTTCAACCGCAGTAAACCGAAGGTGAATCAAACGAAAAAATCCTCCTGAATTACTAGATTAGTATCAATTTTACGCTGCAAGCCAAAATGTTTTAAGCAGGAATTTTAAATTCGCATAGATCTTTCAGTCGATCGTCATGGAAACTGTAAATGGTGATTCGGTTGAAATCCAAGTCAGCCGGTACCCAAAGTTCAGCTGAATGATAAAGGACGCATTATGCTACTTGGCTGAGGAATGCCGTGATTGTCTTAGACCTATTTGAAGTTCGTGACAGTACAGACCGGTGGGCACGAATGGCGGTCATTTCTGCCAGTTTGTCATGTTGAGTGTGATGTTTGCTGTGGGTGGGAACGTGTTGCCTTAAAATGTTGCATCAGCTGTTACATAGGATTTTTGCTCCGACAATTACACAACTTCACATGAACGTGCTGCTTGTTTAAAAACTTACCTGATGGAAACGAACAGTTATGCTTGCGAAACACGTGACTTCGCGGGAAAACCGTATAAGTGACTTCTAGGGTTGTAGCCGCAATTGCATTTCTTCATTTTGTTTTCAAAAGCACACACGCTTGACTGACCTGAGGCTCCCAGGTTCATCTAAACTATTCATTTGTGAGGAGGCATCGCTGTCAGGCCAAAGGTGAAACCTTCATAACTGCACATCACTGGGTGTAAGGATCATACGAACGTTTTCAGTAAAACATCAAGCGACAATTCGTTTGCTGCAAATAGTGTATATGATAGGTCTAATCGCGTGGAATCCCTCAGGCAAGGCAACTAAACACCGTTTGACCAGATTTCTGCTGCTATCGCAATTAACTGATCTACTAATTTGGTTTTGTGGACCAGATGCAAGCATAAAACTTATCAGTCTTGTACTTTTAGTTTATCCTTGAAAGAATTACTCTACCATTATTCTGCTAAACTGTCATCATTGGAACGTACTGGGCTATGTGTGTGAGTGTCAACCCAGATGAAAGCTTTACTCAGATGAACGATTTATTGATTTGTGAATTGCAATTGTCACGTGCCTACTGTCAATTGTGTTGGTCTGACAAGTTTTGCTACGAAGTCGAATAAAAGACATTCCAGATATTTTAGTCGCTGCAATTGAGTACGAAGGAAATAGCCGGCTTACATTTGTATGATATCGCTGTTCGGATGCAACCGTTTACATTTGGTCGCTTGAGAAACACTATGTTGGTTGATCGCCCTTTGAGCGTTCGTCTCCTTATATGACTTCACCATTACTTCTTCATTACATGCCCTTGACATAAAACGGAACGTGCTCACCTCGCGACCTTCCAGCTCACGTCTCATAATGCAGGCCTGTGATTCAAGAATAGATGAAGAATGAATGAAAAGACTGAAGAAAGCTGCAACGCTCATTAGCTGATTTCACTCGTGCTTGCTAGCGAATTGACGATCTGGAAATTTGGAAGACCATGGAATACAGAATGTTTCAGTGTTACACTGGGTTCTCCGATTCTCCACGATTTTATACATACGGAGAGGTGTAACAAATTCTCGGTGTTATTGTGTGCAATATAACTTCCCTGTCACTCCGTTTGCTTTGATTAGCTGCAAGTAACCTGCAGCTTAAAGGTGATTCTTGTGTAACGTCCGTAGACCCAGCGAGCTTATTTCATATTACGATGGTAACTGTGTGATTTTGACGACGATTCTTCTGATTCTCTTTACTATAAATTCTTTGGTAAGCCGGACTACTGTGCACGGATGTTCAGCACAATTCTTCGAGATGATCGGAGGTCGTTGTCACGATGTTACCCACCTTCGGTTAATTCAGAGCTAAGCATGCTGGTTCAGAGAACATGAGTTTTGAATATATTTGCCTGGCTACTCTCGGTTTTTGAGTGGCCGGGGTTTTTATATTGCATCAGGAGGTTATCCACACTATTTTCCAGTTCTTCAAAGTTGAGTGGGTTGATAGACTCAATCGCACTTCTCATAATATGCACAAAAGTTTTAGGGACACCGTCGGATTAAGAATGTCGCGGTGCAGTGAGCGGTTGTCAACAGCCCATATTCCATCCGGCTTTCAAACATTTGTGCAGCAAAATGAGTGTTATTGTCCGTGACGTTTTTTGAAACACAATCGTAGTGGAGTTCTCAGTTGCCGACAACGTAAAATGAATTCACGATGGAAACAATTATGGATCAAGAATAACCAATAATATTTGTTCGACATGGGACTACAATACTCAGCATGTGTTCGGTGCCAGGCCTCATCGTTCATTGATTGCGGTATTCAGTTTGATGGCTGGGAATGGACCTTGTGTACACAGTGAACACAACTTTCGGAAATAATAAACATATCCGTATTCAGTTCCGACCAATGAAAATTAAGCAGGGCCAATGAATTCATCATCTCCGTTTCCAAATGACTGGAGTGTAGACCATTTAATACAGCAGATGAGGATGTGGGAGAAATACCAGTTTTATCGCTAAAGTATGGTAACTGATCGTAGGTAACAAAAAGTTGATATCCACGCTTGTAGAGTACAAGAAATTTTTGCCGGATATCACAGGTTCCACCATTGCGCAATGGGCTCAGTATTGCGTGGTAGCCAATTCGAGTATCACCAACCAAATCAGAGCGAAAACTGACCCAGTAAACAAACTGGATCGCCGACCTCTCCGAAGTCAGTATGCCGAGATAAATAGGTATGCATGAGGGGGGAATTTTGCACCACGATCCTAAATATTGTATGTACCTACAGCAAAGCGACACCCCATTGACAAAGTCTTGCCGCAGAAGACGGTTTCAAGGGATCTGTCAAAGCCACAAAGCAGTTTAAGGTTTTCATGATAGTTGACAATAGAGAAGGGAACAGTAAACAAATACCTGTGACTTTTTGTCATTGTACAGTAAAATGCCCGTGCTTCCCTCTGAGTTTGTGCATATCCACAATCTGCTGAACCGAGACGTGTGGAAATATGAATGAGGAAATGACCGTCTTGCTCTAGCACAGCTCCAGTACCCGTTGGGGACAGATCAGTAGGCAATGTTGACGGTACCTTTGGAGGTATACATAATATTACATTGGAAAATGGAAACTTCACCAGAAGCCAATGAGATTTTTATGTAGGTCACTCCAAACAGAATTGTTTCCAAAAAGAAGACAAGTGCAGTTCTGTGCTACTAGTGTAGTGAGATCACCTTCGACGTCCCGAAAATCCTAAACTCCCTGCGACGTGAGAGCTACCCTGCCAGTACCACCGCGCCAGTTCACATTACCTTGTGGAGGTGAATTTACTACAAACCCCTGGCATCAAAATTAGTGTGTTGACGTAGATATCGCAGCTTTACTCGTAGCTGTATGATGAATCCGCACAATCTCCACTACCGTAGACTATATTCACCAGGATGATGATGTTTTAGCTATTACCGTTAGGAACGCCGCTTAACCAGTCTGACGCTTGTTTAAATTCTGAAGGTCGACTGGAATTTCCGTCGACGTACGTTCTCTCTGGCGGCTGCCGTGCGGTTGTGCTCAATGATCTCTCACGTCCAACACTCTATCGCCCTAAATTGTCGCGTTGAAGTCTGCTTGTGAACGGTGAGTAAATCAACAAATAAGGTTTGTTTGCAGATTAACCGTCCTCTCCCTGCGATTTCCGATTCACGTTGATATAAGGCTGGGGAAACCTTAGGTGTACGAGCTTAGGAACCAACACCACGATACTTGCAAAATTAGAAGCAAGTCTGGAATAATACTGAAGTTAACCCAATGAAGAACGGAACGCGTAGAAACCTTGAAGTGGACGCCATGGATAAAAGTGATGAGCGACTAAGATATGGGAAACAACCGCTCCGAACAAACAGAAATCCCTAATATAAGAAATGAGAACTAATAAAAATGTGTTTGTTTATACGGAAAAATTCGAAGAGAGCAGACTATCATTTACATGAACCGACTTGGTTGGCGCATAAGAAATACCCTCTAGGTCAGCAGTATTGATATTAGTGACATAGAAATATGTTTGTAGTGCTAGATCCTGAATTCGTACGCCCAGAGTTTTCAACCTTATTCTACCGTGAACTGGACGTCGCAAGGAGAAAACGATGAATCTGCAAAGAAACTTTATTTATTGATTTACTCACCGTTTACAACAGACTTCAGCGTAACAATTAAAGGGTGCTAGGGAGCTGGACGTGAGAACACCTTGAGCACAACCGCCCAGCAGCCGTCAGAGTGGGAGAATGCGTCAACGGAAAATTCCAGTCGACCTTCAGAAGTTAAACAAGCGTTAGACTGTTTAAGCGGCGTTCCTAACGGTGATAGCTCAACATTGTTATCCTAGTGAATGTAACCTACAGGAGTAGAGATAGTGCAAATTCATTACACAGCTGACAGGTAGATGGTTTGTCGCGCCTCATCGACAACCATCACGTGCCTGAAGAAGACGCTGTCGTTGCTACCCTGACAGTGGAGGATGACGTTCGCCGACAGCTCACAGACGCCATTCAGGGAATCCCGGTGACTGTCGTTGACATCCGGCACGCCACCGCGGTGGATGCCAATCTGAATCAGGTCATGATATACGTCCGGACCAAATCGTCCACGGCTCCTCCAACTGGGGAGATCAACAAATTCTACCGTCGTCGTGGTTCATTGACAATAGCGGATTCCTGCGTCATGTTTGTCGACCACGTAGTCATCCCAACCACTCTCCGCCTTCAGATGCTGTGACAGTTCCATTCTGGTCACCCCAGCACCAGTAGGATGAAGGCAATTGCTCGCGGTTACGCATATTGACGCGGCATGGACGGCGACATCGAGGAGCTGGTGAAACAATGCTCAAGATGTCAACAAGCCGCCAAACACCCCACGAGGCAGGACCTCGTACCGTGGCAAACACCCAAGGGACCATGGTCGTGCCTCCACTTGGATTTTGCCGGTTTCATCAATGGGGTATCTCACCTCGTCTTGGTCGACGCATACTCCAATTGGCCTGAGATAGTTGCCCTCTCTCCAGCGACATCCTTTAATACCATCAATGCCCTGTGTCAAATTTTCGGCCAACACGGATTTCCCGACATCCTCGTGCCGGACAACGGGTCGCAGTTCACATCAGCACATTTTGAAGTTTCTGTCACCGTTCACTTGTTCAGCATATTCGGTCCTCGCCGTACCACCCACAGTCCAACGGCCAAGCAGAACGCTTCGTGGACACCTTCAAACGGGCGCTTCTCAAATCTCGGGGGGAGGGGACCATCGACGAAGTGTTACAGGAGTTCCTGTTCGTACACCGTACAACTCCCAACCCGGCAACACCCGATGACCGTTCACCAGCCAAAGTTCTTGTGGGCCGAAAGCTTCGTACGGTCCATCACGCGCTCATTCTGACGAATGAACCAACACAGGTGACCGTCCCAAACTTACAAAACATTTTCGCCATTGGAGAAGCCGTCTACGAACGCGACTATCGACCGAGAAACAACCGCTGGATGGAAGCAACCGTGAGTGATCATCACGGAAAGGTACTTTTTGACGTTTTGGTTAGTGGCACCATATGGAAACGTCATCACAACCAGTTACGCCCTCGGCACACGAACGAAAAGACAACGGACGACTAGCACCTGCTGCCGCTGGATATTTTGTTGTTCGCAATTCCGAATACAGGAACAACCACAGCTACGCCGTTTCAAGTCGATGTAATCACCAATCTCCTGCCCAGGCGGTGGACCGCCCGCATTTTCCCATACAGCTGGACCCTCGGACCAAGTGATACGGATAACTTTCATCTCAAACGGGCAGTGTTGGGTAAAGTCTATTTTCTTCAAAGAACGGTTTAATTTTTGAGATATCCTTGAAAATCAATTTGTAAATTTGAATTCCATTTTTTCGCGCCACAACGTGCTAAAACTTAAATCCGGCGCACGTCTCCTCTCTGTCTTTGATTGGTTCATTCCACTTTTAATAGGCTAATTCCAGTGGGGATTTCCAAGTTTGTTCAAAAACTATATGTACGCGAACGCTGTTCTGTCAAGTTACCTTTGGTTTGAGAGCAAATACATCCTCGGCTGAAGGTCACGGTCTTCTGTGTTCTTCTGGGGTTTCCCAGTATCGTTAAGCGCTGTGCTACGTGTTCGTGATTCGTATATTCGTGCGTTGCAATTTCTCGTTATTATTGACCACCGGGTCATAACAATAAGCCGAAAATATTTTACTCGTGACATCCAAATATATACCCAATGCTCACGGAGCAATAATTTGGACATTGCTCTTCTCACGGATAATTTGAGGCTAAATAAATATCTGATCAGGTAGTGCTCAATTCGTTAATGTCAAAAACCTCTATAGTATAAGGAAAACTTTTTTGTGTACAGTCGGTTTATACTGATTGTATTTTATGCACATCATCAATTAGCTCTCCGTGATATTGAAGTTATTTTTTCTAGCAAAACTGAGCTCGTCATGAAAATGAGAGATGTCAGAGTACAGTTTTTATTATATTGAGAGTATTCACTTTTAACGCTTTCTGTCTAAGTGGTGTCACAAGGCACACGCGACTCTGATCAAGACTGTCTCCCTTTGGACGAGGTCGACTAACCACTGTGGATTTGCGATCAGTTTGTTAATCACTGAAATAAATTAAACAACGTGGCATATGAACTCGGGAATTTATGAGTAACATGAAATTTTATTATCCGAATTCAATAACTTACAAACACGACTAATTGTGAACAACTTGCATTCGGCGATAAATATTCGCCGAGTTCCCCTTGATCAAATATGTTCAGGCAGGGTTCTTGTTATAAGCGGTACCACTGACTAAAAGGTGGATATCCCATTCCGTTATCGAGTAACTACTTTTCTACAGACATGAGGACGGTCAGTTATCAGAAACTACTGAGAAGTGTGTGATTTGGTAAACATCTAGTTATTGAAGCAGTTTTGGCCAAACAGTGCCTGGAATATTGCTCACTTTTATTAACTTCCACTAATTAGCAATAAGAAGACATATTGCTTTACATACTCAGAGCTTATAACAATTTTTTCATCTAAGGAGAAACTGTGTAACTCTGACTATTGATGGTAGTGCATTCACACTATTTAAAAGTAACCTGTATAAAACGTGATCCAAGCGGATTATTTCCGAGATAGATAACGATGATAAAAACGCATTAGTTGTGTGTTATTGCACCTTAAAGATATATTCGAGAGATTGATTTGTTCCGAAATTATTAAGACACAAAATCTACGCAGCATCAATTTCGAAGGATTTTTGTCCCAAAATTAAAGACTGATAATAAATTCCAGGTCATCCTTCACGTGAATGATAACGGAATACCAGACAAAAACTGTATAGTTTATTTCATAGGGATGGTTTGCTTAAGGTGCACACTCATTTGTACATAAGTGATCCATACCTATGTCTTTACTGGAAGACAGGTGATTACTAAGGACAGTGAATATTATTCCACATTTTGACGCATATCACACGAGACTACTGGTTCTTAATCGCTGTAGAAACACGTCGATGACAAACACGTTCCAACCTATATCACTGTTTATAATGATTGATAATGTGCTCACTCTACTCAGTTTGCACTCTGTCTAGACTCTTATTTAAACCTCTGTTTTGGAAAAAACGAATCGATTCGTCTACCGCGTTTTGCATCACAAGCTTTGGTTATCCTCAGCGTATGATACTATTCAAAGTGAACACTGTCGAGTTTAAACGATAGAAGATCGCTTAATGCGTTCAAGGAGTTAAAGACACACTTGGCATGTTTTCTGTTTGTTTTAGTTCAGCAAAACAAAAAATTTTGAGCGTCGGACCGACGGGTGGAATTTTGCATAACCGGTAATGTGTCCTCGGCCTGAGGCAATTGGATAGACTGAGCGTTACCTACAAACAAACAAGACACCGGCTAATGCTAATGACTGTGTGATAGCCTACAATTAAGCGCACCATTGAACGCAATTACTTCACGACAATCTGACCGGTGTTCAACTATCCGTCTGAACCCATGGGATAATATATTGAAACACGAGAATATGATCGGAGGTTCTGTGGTGACAGACGGAAAAATGGGTGACAGTTTGAATTACTCACCATCTGATTCAGGAGACGCCTTGAGTAGGCTAGTGAGTTGTGATTAGAATGTACACGCACTAAACTCTGCAAGATTTTGGTACCACCAGTATATGTTTTTATCACAGGTCCGATAGTTAGCTACCCATAATTCGTGTACGCGATAAGTTTCAAAAGAGTTTATTGAAGTAGACGCGTGCGTTTGAAACAGTGTGTAGATCATCGTGGTTTGTTGAAACGAATGCGGGTATTTATTTGAACACTTTAGGGACGCCATACGCGTCTATATCATACTCATTATTGTGCTAAACGCTCACATTCTGTCTACTGGACAAATGCCGATGCTTCAAAAGACTTTAATATAGAAGTGATTAACATATAATTAATCTCTTGTGGGCAACCTGCCCAAAATGGAGCGAAAACGCCATTATTATACAAATCCCCATAAAAGATGGATTAGGATAAAAGTTTAGAAATCTTAATTTCAGAAAAAGTAGTCGACGGGATAATTACTGCAGAACAAGACAGCCAGTCACACAACACTGATTCAGTAATTCCAACAGCTTTGCTTGTTCTCAAGATGCCTGCAATTTACTTTTTTAAATTTTTGGTATATAAACATCAAGATGATCTAAAATGTTTTCAAAAACAGCACACCAAAAGTTCACTAATGTCATAATTATTAGTGTTTGCATCAATCTGGATCACCATTGTTGCTGATTTCACTGATCTTGGTTACTAATGATTTGAGTCATAGTAACTTCAGCTCTTGTTGATTTTCTCAATTTTAAAGTTTTTGGACTTTTTCAGACAGCTAATTGCGCATTACAAACAGCGCAGTGGTCTAACACCAACTGATTCTCATATGTGCCAATCAATCTTCATTAAACACACCAGTTTTGCATGTTTCTGATGGTGTACAAGTCATGTAGTTTTGCCTATCTCTCACCATCTTGGGACCTGTCCTAAAACCCAAGTTATCACGCATACGGCTTGCGAATGCAGGAATATTNCTGACCAAACAAGTAGTGAAGAAAAAGACATCATACTACACCTCCACAATGATGCAAGAGAGAAGCTGCTCAATTGTAAACTTCCAAACCAACCTGCAGCCAAGGCAATGCCAAAGTTGGTGAGTTGATCAAGTGACAAACTGTGCATGTGCGTTCAATTATGTGCGTGTTCTATGAATGAATTATACGGTAAACTTTAGGTGAGCTACGATTTCTTCTTTTACCCTAGCTTCAATCCTTGACGCTCAACAAAAGGACATATTTTATTTGGTTTCACCTGTTTATGAATGTGCATAGGGGAGAAAGAAGTGTTTTCACTCCTACCGATTACTCCGTGACAGTTTGTTAGTCATTTGTGTTGGGGGTTACCAGGTTTAGAATAAAGTAAGCGAACTGATTGTATTAATAATGAGCAATTCAACAGGTTTGCTCACCCAAGGATTAAAAATGAGAAATTTGGTAGAATTCGAAACCATGAAGGAAACCACGTGCTTACACGCGGCAAGTGTCCTATCGTTGAGCTACAAAGCCCCAACAAGAGTTCGGGAATAATCCACTTGAGCTCCGTTAAGAACCCGTCCCAATGGCTCAGGCGACTGTCTGCCCCAGTAGGATTTCTCGCATTTCATGCTAGAATCCAGCAGAAATGTTGCTGGGCAGTAGAGCTTGCAGGGTGCTTGTCGCCTTTGGGAATTCTGTTTCCGTTGCTGGTTCGAATGCAGTCGGAGGCGTGGTCTTTTACAACTGATTCTCATGTAGATTATTAGCAGTAAAATTTCTACGCTCAGCAGTGAAATTGGAGTATTTTCGTGCAAGCTGCTCAAGAAATCCTGTTAGGGCGGTCGATGCCATGGACTATTAGATGGATTTTAAGTGGAACGTTGAAACAAGTTGGCAACAGAGTTCGAGTGTGAAGTTTCCTAGCTGCTGGCGTGGCTTTGTAGCTCAGCGGTAAATAAAATTTTGGAATTTGTTCCCACGCTAAACCAAAAAATGCTTTGAATTTATCGGCGTTGTAGGTTTGGATGGATGCCTTGGCGAGCACCGCTTAAAAATTAGCCAGTTCTTGCGTGTTTGGCCACGATAAGAATACCGATCGTCTAGTCGACGGCTTCTCATACGTCGGACAAAACATGGCTGCAGGTGGATCGACTGAATTGTAAGTTAAAAGTGTACGTAAATGTGTATGCTTTTTCCATCCTATGCTCTCGTTCATTCTGTCTAAGAGCTACCACATATGGTAGCTACTGAACTTTCATCGGTTAGAAGGTTAGCTTAAGGTAGCATGTGAACACCCGTTGAAATTTTCATCAGTTTTTAATACCGTTCTTCAGCAGTACTGAGCAAACACATTGATGCTATTTTACAAACTGCTGACTTGAGAAATGCTTCATCGAAAAATATTCAAAATGGTCGCACTCTCCACTAACTCTATGACTTAGGCCCGACAGTGTTCAACATTGCTCCTGTTTATGTATACTTTACTATGACATACACAAGTACGTTTACCTATCAGACAGAGTATATATGCATCGGGCAACCGAGTACCGACAGCTTCTAACCAGGGTGTATCAGTAACAGAAGGAAACTCGAAACTCAGTAATATTAAAATGTATCAGCGCAGAAAAAGCCTACATTATTTTTCTCTGCTCAAACTTTATTCTCCCGCACATTTCAGATGGTGTGGGCTAACACAACGCATATTGGATGTGGAGTGGCCAAATGTCCGTCTTGTAACCGGTATGTGGTTTGCAACTACGGTCCGGGGTAAGTTAATTTGAAATGGAAGTTTATTTTTCGGATACCTTAACGCGCGCCAATTGTAGTTTATTCAACAGCGGTAGCAGTCTGGAAAGCGGCTTAAAGAGGCTTTCTCAAAAAAGACACTTCAGTAGGTTATTAGAATGAAAAACTGTTTGATCTATTTTCGAGTTTCAACGGGTGACTAATTCCACTCATTGATGTAGTGTATAGATGCTACTTCGTTGTGCATACACTTCTCATTGTTATGATTGTCCTTTGTAACAGAGGGAACTATGGGGGTCAACGTCCGTATGTGGCGGATCAGTCGAAGTGTTCTAACCCCGATGGATCAGTAACTGCTCGGTGGTCATTTACTCTGCTGATAACATTTGGCTTACTAGCTTTCTGAAGGAGAAAGAGGCAGATACGTTGCTACACTTATATGACATATTGTGGTGGTTCCGGTGAAAATCTTTTATGTTATTTGAATAAAATCAAGTTCGGGTCATTATTGTGTCCCATCGCATCTGCCATCTTCGCACGTGTCCTGATTATTATTTTACACCAAATCTGATTTGTTCGTCATTTGTGATGTTTTTGAAAAGGTCTGGAGGTCCAATTACGTCGTGGATATTTTACGTTACCAAAATGCTATATAATTTTTAAAGTTCAATGAATTTGGCATGTTGTTCACTTGCTGATTCAAAGTTATGGCAACAGCTGACGGCAACAAGTTTCTGGCGGAAAGTTTTTTGTGAATCAATGTTTGAAGTGTTGTGTTCTCGCAGAAAAATGGCTGGTGTTCAGGGATGTTGTGTGCTGAATTCAGCGAAGCAATCTCTAGCTGATGCACAAAAAAAACATGCTGATGTCTGAGGTTTAAATTTCCGTCAACTTACTTCTGAAGTCCAAAATTATTTCCAGTTTTCAAATAATTCATCAACCTGCATAGAGGAACAGATGAACTGCATTGTAAGTCAGGTAGACCAAAAGAATCAGAATTTAAGCACCACCCTACAAGTTGCGCCAACTTGTTGTAGGACATGAAGTGCAGGCACAGTTGACAAATTTCTTATTAGTGCGCTGTAATCACAGCGGTGGAATTAATCTCAGAGAGCGATTGTCAACACCTGGGACAACATATCCTCACCTAGAAAAAAATTGAACCAAGTTGCTGATAGGGTCACCTCATATGACAAAACCAGCAACTTGTATCACTGAAAAAAACGCAGGTGGTCAGATCACTTGAAAACAAAGCATTATTTCGTCTATCAACTCCGACTTATGACCTCGCGCAAGGACTACTACAAATTAAACTCGTAGAAATCATTGTGTTCGAGCCACATTTTGACTACTGGTGAATAGCAAGTGATTTACTTCATATGGGTTCAACGTTAGTTAATCGTCTACTGCTGACGTTATGTTCATGAAATCATCGTCATTCTAACAAGCCAACGTGCTCGTCGTTCACTGCGCTCCCCAAAACACACAAATATAAGTGAGTAGATTTCGCCCTGGCTCCCTGTTGACCTGGCAGCGGGGTGCGTATGGCCTAACCTGTCTTTCATCTTGTAAGTTGCAGATCCTAACACTCTGGCACTTTACGAAACAATCACCCCCTGCTTGTGAGCAAAAGTACCACTGAAATATGTGGTAATCGCACAAAGTAATCGATCAACATTTGAATTCGTTTGATTACTGTAGAATTTCGAAATGTGACTGCTGTTTGTTTTTTCTGGTCTGTGCCCTGAAATTCTACTTAACATGATGTGTGGTAATTTCATCTTAACCTGATTGGTAAATTGTTTGTAGCCACAGTTGTGCCTTGGTTACCTGGTAGAGTGAACACATATCCTTTTTGATCCTGCTATTACACTCAGTTCCAGGCGCTATATAGTGATCTGTAAAACTGACATCATTCCAGTTGCCGATATATACACAGATGAAATCAAACATCATCTAACGATAAGGACGTAAGAATGTATGAGACGCTCATGTTTTTTCCTTTTGGAAAATGTAACACGACGTAGCAAATGGAGAGAAGAAGATCGGTTGACTTCAAGTTCCACATATTTGTTTGGTCAGCAGGCCATGATGTGACTGTTCATCACAGCTCGGAAGAAAGTAGGCACCCTCCACTTCATGCAAAATTGTTGCACAAAACCTCTAATAATTCGTTCGCGTTGCGTACACACAGTGGTGAATACTAAACAATAGGATATCAACCAGCAGACTAGTCGTGCAAAGAAGGTAGATTGATAGAAATTTTTATTGGAAAAAAATGAACGAGGCGCCCCAAAAGTGATTTCGTTCATTTACTAATGTCATTTATCCATCGGTGAACCGGTTGTGCGCAGGCGCTTGAAAAGTCCGCATTTTAGAACTTTCCACGCGTCCCTTATTGAACTGCAAACTTTTGTTGAATGGCAGGATGCACGTAATACATTTGGGGTAAAAAGCAATTCCACTTATCACACCAGATCAAGTTTTCCTATCTAGTTCGAAAAACATTTCATGAATTGTTCCGAGGAATTCCGGAATTTCAATCATGGACTTCCTAGGATGTGTGTATTGACAACTCACTTGCAAATTCCCAGGAGAGAAATATTTGCGAATGACCTTCAAAACTGCAGGTGATCCTGTCGGTCAGTTATTATTCACTCCAAATCATAAGAGTTTGCTTTGTGTGTCCTAAGCTGATTTTCAATTATGCCGTTCTTCCTCCTATCAGACTTCCTCTAACTGGGTGAGCAACGAAAAAGGAGTACCACGGAGAACCACAACATGCATCTCCTGAGCGCTTGGGGTGGAACTGTGTGTGTTATCAGCCTTCTAGCGCCGCACAAGCGCTTTGACTTCGATCCAGTGTTAGTAGTTTAAGAAGAAATTGTCGAAATATTCTCCAAAGACCTGGTAGAATACTTCTGCTCTTCAACAGGAAAGTTACAATAGATCTTTGCTGGGGTTTTACTGAGCTCTGAACGTATTACTTTTCTGTGTCAAAAATATGATTGAAAAAAGCTACAAAGACCTACTGGATTTAATATGCTCTGCCACAATATCGAGGGTACTATAATGCTTGTCGCATTCGCCATCTGAAGTGGTTTTATGGTTTGCTTTGAAATGTTTACACTTTGGAATGCTAACGAATTGCTGCAGACGGCATAACGTGTTTCCAGAGGGCACATTTCTTGCTCTTCCCCGTAGATCACGTCTCGTTCAGATATTTTGGGCAAATGAGCTAACGAGGATTAATAGGTGTTCCAGAAAGCTGACTCATACAGTGAATTGTCGGACAGTATTTCACCTCTCTACACCCGAAGAATACTCTGTTTTATAAACTTCGGCTTCGAACTCACCCTGCATTGCATTCCTCTGACAAGCCGCCCCACTGTGTGCACCATTCAACACTATAATGAACTTCTACAGCTTTTATCGCACGCAACCTGGGAGGTGTAATCGGTCGCTGATGTGTACCGGATCCATGCCCATAGTGATTAAGAGTTAGTAATTCAGTCACATCCAGTTGTCAGCTGTGCGGGCCATCCCTACATAACCAAGTGGATATTACTGAAGTATCGGCTGATAAATGTATATTTCCGACAAAAAGACGGAAATTGTTTCGGTTAATTTGCATACTGCTGAGACGTCATCAAAATGTTCATTGTAAGCTAAGTTGTTAGATGGAACTGTCAGTCGTACGCCCGAAAAGAACTGCGCTAACGTGTTATAATTCAGTTTACCCTTATTATTATTCATTACAAAACGGAGGCTTTGTATTACATTGAACGTTTTAGCCTTGCAGCTACAAAATGACGGCATTCGCTTGTCAGGAACAGCTGCCCAAACCGTGCTGTTCTCTTAGAGACAAAAAGGTATACCAAACGGTCGATCCACTGGGAGTTATTTCTGCATTTTTCAAGGATATTGGAGTATGGAAACTACATAATTGATACAAAATAGCATACCAATCATTCCACAAACAGAGGCCGATTCTTTTATTGCTTATTGTAGTACTGAACAAGAGGAAACTTTCACATCTGGACTATTCTGTCCAGGAAGCTCTGTTAACAGAAATGAACACAAACTAAAGAATGGGATGAACTCAGTTCATCCGGGTTAAACGGTACTACATTTGGATCAGGCCAGAACGATATGGGTGGGGTAATGAGTGCACAGCAGACGAGTGAATTAAGTAGGCGGCTCTGAGGAACCGCAAGAGATCTCAAGAGCGAAATAAAGTCCAACCTACACCTAACATAACACTCTATACTGAAGCTCGTTAGGGTGAGTTAAATGCGCACGATTCAACGAACTTTCGTTTTCCGACCCAAATGAACAGTACACTGATCGCTGTGAATTTTTGTTCAACTCACACGATGACTGTTTGAGTTAGCTTCACCTAGTCAGCGCTAGAGCTGAAAATGGCTTTTCGTAAATGTTGCGGTTGAGTTCATTAATGCAGTGGCTAATCCACCGCGTTCTACCAGACTCCACTATAAGAAGTGTAAAAACGCCTCTTGGCTGGAAGACAGAGATTGCTGGGACTAGGGAGAACCGACAATTTAAAGTTATCAAAACAGCGGATCAGCCAAATAACACCTCCATAAACGTAATCCTGCTAGTCTAGCGTGTATAAAAACGTACTCTAGAGAGTTGAGTACATGATAAGAACGGTTCCGTGCCAACTAAGCGTTTTGGAGCACATATCAGCAGGGTTCATCTCTTGTATAGAGCTTGATAGGCTGACAACGTCTCATTTCACATGCACTGATGCTGTTGAAGTCGTGGTGGCAGATGGCGGAGTGCAACTAACTAGACAGTTGACTATCTCGTTGCCGCTCACAAGTTTGTCAATATTTTTGTTCTGAAGATCTGCAGCACTTATTCATTCGTCACAAGTACTAATGAGTATTACTCAGTGTAGGACGTCTTTTCTCGTTGACCTGAACTGGGCAAAAACAGCATGAATACTACCACTACAAATCCAGTATGGACTGGGGTCATATATCTAGTCGAATGCTCTCGACCATTTGAGGCTGTTGTGAAAATTGTGATAAATGCACATTAGTCCGTCTCATTGAGAATGGAATAAAATCAGTCTAGCAAGAATAGCTACCGCGATTTCCGAAGAGGCTCCCGTCGAACCGGATTGTTGCGATTACATGCGGTCATATATATATATATATATGAACATGTTTATTCAGTAAAATAAGCATTTATAGGTTTCCACACTTTCCTCGTGATTAGTTCTGAAATTTACAGGGTCACTCGTCTGCGTACGCAGTTATTCTACGATATCACATGTTCTATCTTTACAACACCGTGTTCACACGTATTACCAGTCGAAGTGTATTCAAGATAGTTGAACCAAACTGGGCCATATGTCGGCCAATCGATAGTGACATTTCCGCCCAGTTTTAATAGGACAAAGGCTTGTGACGTTACAAGATTCTTATATGGTTCTACCTACAAATGAAAGCGATGCACAGTTTCAATATTCAGTTTTAGATAAAAAATTGTTGGACGTTGTAAACTTTAAGCAAAGAAACGACAAAAATAATTCCCAGCTCATTCTGTAAACCAGAATTCGATGACCATGTGACTGTACAGTTGGAAGCGTCAATCTCGTACGGTGTTTGTCTGGGTTGATTTCCCCTAAAAACAGAGCCACAAATAGAAAAACGACTCTTTGATTAGAGATAAACCAGATAAGGCCTTTACATAGAACCATGTTAAAGATTTTCACTGAATGGGAAAATCATTAGGCAGATCTAAAGATGAACTTTATTTTACCACTATGGTTTTTTCATCAGGTTAGTTTCTGTATTTAAAAGTAATTGCACGCCGTCACAGTTAGACAGTGTGTGGACAGAATTTGATCTCACATCTTTCATTGGCTACCTGGTAGGGAGTGTATCCAGAACCGACTGTGCAGATTAGTGTTGCAGTGTAAGCAATAGTCAGAAATTATGTTCTCCAAAAGCGTCATTTACGTTCACTGTGTTGTTTCCACCGGGTTACGTGATTGCCATGGGCTGTGGGCTACAGTACTCGCGCTCAGTCAGTCGACGCTATTCTAATTAAGTACCATATGTCTAGATGTCCACCCTAATCAAACAGCGCATCAGCTGAGGTCAGAAAAACGAGATGGTGATCATATTCAACTGTGGTTGACTACCAGTAGAGTTGCATCAATATAGGTCATGAAATTTTTTCAGTCGTGGCTAGCACAGAAATAGAAAAACTGTAACTCACTCGGGGCCGTAGTTGCAGATAAAAAACACCGTGTCGTTTGAACAGTTGGCTTTCCCGCATCCAATTCGAGTGGTTGTGGCCCATATCATCTGATAAAAGACGGACACAGTACACACTATTATACCTTATGGCTATAGATTACATAAATCACTTCAAAATCTTCGCTACCACATTGTATACAACTTCTGGACTCAGGATTGGTAGGAGATGTTTCGAGCTTACGTTTCCGTAAACGTGGCTTTCAGATTCATGAGCACAAATGACAGGTAACTACAACTTCTACCGAAAGTCAGGTGATTGTATTCACTTTCCCATTCCACTCTAGTATTACGTGGTGTCCTACAACTGTGCTCCGGAAACATTTGGTCGAAACAGCAAAGAAATTGATGTGGTAGCGTTGAATATTTCACTGTGGTTGCTTCCAGTGAGCATTTTTCCTAGAACTGAAGCAACGGAAAACAAGAGTTCTGCGTTTAATCCTAACATCTTGTAAGAGCTATGTGAGTAACAAAATCATCATTGAGTTAAGTGGTGGTAACATTTAGAGTCTGTTGCATATCACAACTCCAAATATTGCCGTTCAGAATTGATGTGGAATGTTTTGTTGAATAAATGTTTTCCAGTTGCATATAATACATCGGTTCAGTTGATAGCTAACCTTGACCTATGTCCTACAACCAATTTCAGGCCACCGCGGGTGTGCACTTGATTTTCGATCGAAAATTACCTAGGCTGAATTTTTGTGTGTCAAATATAGCCACTCTGTCACGTTACCGCACACAATGACTGAATTAGGATCAGTCGGTCACGTAAAGTACGCGCGGAAAGTGCCTTTATGTCATCTTTTTACAAAAACGAGAACATCAGAGAGCTGTCAACAACCGGTCACTTTATTATTTGGTGTATAGTCCTGGGCTCCTCAGTTTCTTCAGTGTTCAGTCAAACTAAACAACGTGCACCGTGCTGTGTAGTAGGTGAGATTTCAAGGATGAGAGCTGATTCAGCATTGACGGATACATTTTGGTTGTTATTCCTAAGGATTGGATCAAGAACTAGGAGAACGTTAGACTTGCTTATGTTGCAACCCGTATCTAACTGATTCTCTTCGAGAGACTGGGGAGCGGCCGGTCCATAAGCTCCAAAGGAATCGTATATCACCATCCGATGGTATGAATCAAACTGTTTCCGCATTTTCAGCAGTTTCACAGAAGTCCATCTGGGTACTAGTGGTATTTCTCATATACGGCAATTCATCCTCGGAATAGCAAATACCATTTAGGACAAAACTATAAGCAAGTCCACCAAACGTTCTTTCTAGATACAATTCCGTGACGTAACTGTGATTTAGAGTGTAAGAATACGTGGGACTTTTCAGTCGGTACCTAAGCACTGTGATCTTTACACTAGCAAACCTTCCTGGATGACTTCGAAGTGACTAGACTAAACATGGTTTTGCATCACTAACATACCTGCGTATAGTTGCTGCAGTTGGTTCCATACGCACAAATCATTCGGAGATGGTCATAGTCTTCGTTCTCCATTATCCACATTTCCAGACCGCTTTTTCAAATGAAAAAATGTAGTCCACTTTAGAGGTGTAACCTCGTTAACTTTCCGCTACAATCTAATTAAATCAAACCAACGAACTCATTTCCTAGGAAAGATGTAACGAATACTTCCATATAGGTTGAGTCGTTGTAAGATAAAGCGACATTAGATTCACATTCAGATTCTTAAGGTAAAGCACATGATCGCCAAGTGTTGGTGGCTACGTTTACTCATTGCATGTCACCGATAATCCTACCAGCCTGCATTGCGGTTAAAATAAATTCATGATCATTTTGCCGCAGAAATCGTGACTTAACCGCACGGTGGTCACAATTCTTGCACACAGCAAGAATTCAACTTGTGAAATACATTTGCTGTATATTCACCTGGTCCTAAAAGCATTAAACTAAACAACACCTTCTTCAGTATCAATCGTACACTTGGAACTTGCAGGTTACGTAAAACCCATATACTCAAACAAAACATGTTTGCTTATGTGAACGCCACTGAAACTGCCATTGAACTGGCAGTTAACCTGAAATGTGTTCGCGATTTTCGAAAAATGATCCATTAGTGGTTTTGACTTAGCGTGGTTGGACAGCCGCACATATGTGGGATAGTGCGGACTTTAAATTGTGCTTGATGTTGCTTGCCAAATTATATCTTCTCTGAACTAAAGAAGTAGAAATACATCCTTCCTATGTTACATTCGAACTGACACACATCAGTGGTTCATCACACTGTGCGCTCCTATGAATTTTTGGGGATATCCTCTTGTCAGTAGCAGTTGACATCTTTTATTATGCCTGTAGTTTAGCAGTAGTGCAATCACGCAGGGCCCTATGAAATAGTTTCATTCCTGTGACTTGTGCTATCAAAGCAAAACTGCAGCATCCCATGTCATTTTACGACCGGCTGGTCGTTGTCATGTCCCATCCTCAAGCCTGGTGATCAGCATATCCGAGAAAACTAAACTGTGGTTTGAATCTCTTTTGTGACAAAAAGATAGGTTGCCGCGTCCTTAACCTGTATAACTCATTGCCTGTCGCATATATCATGCTTGTTTGAGGTATGCGACTGATGAAAGTGTATGAAGTGTTACCATAGCATAACCTGTTTTCTTTTTGTACTGATGATGTTATTAAGTGAAATACAAGGTTTCAAGCTCTCGAACAAATCTTGGTGTCATGTGGAAAACTTGTGAATGCAACCTGATAAATATTAGAAGTCACCACACACATAGTTTGGAATTCATTTCGTCAGAAGGAAACTTACGTTTCCACCGAATCAGCCAACACGATGTTCTGGCCCACTTCTGAAAATTCATCTACAGCGCGCTCCACCTGACTGTCATGACTTCCTTTACATGTGTCTGCTAACAGTTGAGCACTGTCCTGCAATGATTGCAACCATGTCTGTTGATGGAAAAGTTGAACAACAACCGATTAGTTCCAAGTAAACCGATGCTTATGACTACCAAAATTTATCTAGGACTGATGGTTGGGAATAGTGGTGGTGTTGTTTGTAGCTCGGGTTGATTGTTTACGTATTGATATGTTCGCCGAGCTTGGCATTTAGGTTGCAAACGTTTCATCACTAAGCGAGGTGACATCGTCAGTGCGTGAGTGTTCGGCGTATAATTATACGCCGTATAATTATACGTTTGCAACCTAAATGCCAAGCTCGGCGAACATATCAATACGTAAATTTATCTAGGACTGTTGGTGGAGCTGCAGTCCACTAATGTTCGGTGACTTGCAAGTTAAAACGCAAATGATACGAAACTACAAACTGGTGGATCTGTGTAGTTCAACTATGACGATCCACAAACGTAAATTATTGGCATGAAAGGGTTGTTTACATTTTCACCAAATGCCTCCAAATATGTTAAAAGATGACGCAACAAATTTTTGTTAACAAGCTTCCTTAGGCTTATGGATCAATATAAGGCTAATTAGGCCACATTGAATAAAACTGCTAAAGTGTTGAACATCAAGTGAGCGATGCAGTCAGATTAGTGTGGTGTGAAGGGAAAAGGCAACTGAACGCCCTGGGCAAATTCTTAGTCAACATGAACAGTTACAGTAAGTGATCAGGTCCGCATACGCAACTCACAAGTGATCGCAACTGAGGACATTTGACGTTAGTGTCTCTAGTGATACTTGGGGAATGCCCTCCTCATAATAACACGAGGTGACAGTATACACCAAAATGTTAACTCCACTGGTTCGGTTCATTTGTTCTTGGTAATGGCATATAGTGTCGTTGTTGCATGCGTACCAAAAAAGTACGTGGATGTAAAAAACCATTTGGCCACTAGGTTCTGGAGTGTGTCGACGTTGATGCTCAACTCAACAATGTTTTTTGATCATCGGCTAAGCACTGTTTCCATTATCCATTTTGACCAACGTTCTGAGAGACCAGTAGTCGTGAATTACTTCCTCCCAAACTTCCGTGGATATACATTTAATTGGAAAAGCTTGCGATAATTCTGAAACAGTTGACATGCAAGAATCTATTGACTACATATAGATATCCTTAATCGCAGGGAGCTACCGTAAGCACTTTTTCGTAGAGTGGCATGAATTTTACTAAGCGTTTTGTTCACTGACCTATTCCATCAGGTGTTGACATAATTTCGCGTGGTGCAGAGGCGCGGATCTCAATGCAACTGGAAAACCTCTATCTCGAGAATTAATTTGCCTCACTGTGTTTTGCGGAAAGCGGGTTTCTTATTCGTATCAATAAAATTCCACTCTCCAGTGTGTTACTGCTAGCTAGTTTCACCGCTGGATGTCATTAAATAGTCTGCATATTGAAGATGTTATTCGGCTCATGAATAACCTACTGGTTTCTAAAATACTTATGAAAGAGTAGTTTTTGAATCGAAAGTATAGGAAACGGCAGCACGTAACAGACACAACTTCACATTCATTAGGTCGGTTTAACGTGGTTGCGTGCTAACTATCTCTCGGTAATTCTCATTCAGTCGAATGTGGTCAGCACCGTTGTTTCATGAAAGCGTGGCCGGATTTCAAATCCCTGCCGTGGCAAGGAGGTGCGTTACTGACAATCTCTAATGAGAACAGAACTCGAGTTTATTGCTCTTTTTCTAGAGAGGCTGGCTCGCATGTCTCTCTGCCATCAAATGTTAGTTATGTTCAACTTGCAATCAAAACTATTTGTAAGGCGGGCACCATGTGAGAATTTTTAACATCTCTCGCATTCAAAAACGCTCGGCTTGGAAAATTTCGAAGCCTACTTCGTGTATTTGTTTTCCACGTGTCGATTGCCTAACACTCCGACTCAGGTGAGAAAGTATAACATTGTGTAAACTTCAGCCGAAAGCACTACTGGTCACTTCGCCCAATCGCAGTAATATGGCAGCCTATTCACCATCATTTGCAGTGAGGACCACTAGTGATTTATTTGCAGTCTCATTTGAAACCTTCAATTATTTGTAGATGGCTGTGGTTGACAGATGAGTCCGTTTATCCTTGCAGTATGCTTGGGCTTGCTGAACACATGTTAAACCTATGACCGCCGATGAATTACGGTAGAGTTTGATTCAGCGCAGTCATCAGAATGCTGTGTTCACAGGCACTGGGATAGAGTTAAATGTAACAGCTGGCAAACTATGTGTTAGTGCTGAGAGTTGCTAAATCGAAACTAGCGTCTAGGCTATTTTTGAACGGATCAGGTCGGTGATGAGCGTGAAATCTGTTGAAATGTTTAAGTTGCGTTAACAAACATGTCGACAGCAATCAATTAATCTTACGTTGGTTGTTAGACCGACAAAATTTCAGAATACTGTCAAGAGGGATTGAATATCTGGTGCGTTTATTGACTTGATCCTGATGGTGTGAATTTCATAACTGGTGGAGAAAACAGCCCGTTTAGTAGTCACTGTTTCGTCCTTGTGTGTAACTTTTTTAGTCCTGTGTAATGGCTGAGGTCACGCCATTTTCATCCACTGATAAGAACGCCGGTAATCCTGCGTTCAAATATAGGACCACATTGTAACTTTGCACAAAGGGTGCAACTAAACACATTCAAACACAGTAGTTGAGCAGTGTCAACAATCCTGATTGTGTTGCTGACGATCTACTGGCGTGTTTGGAGCAGATAACTTGATGAACAACGAGCTACTGTATGGTATACTACGGTTGGTGGATGATGTGGCTCTAATGCCGCCACAGACTTTGCGGGTGAAGGAGAACAAAATAATTTTTGTGCACACATTCATCTTACACAGGTGCATTTACGTTTTCAGAGTAACCTCTCTAGCTGCCGCGCTCATAGCATGCATCGGAGTATGCGTGAGGATAACTATTAGAGTTGTCATCACGGAAACCTTGGTGTAGTATGCAGTAGCTCCCTAACAAGTTTCATTCATGTATTATGGCAGTACACTGTGCACAGTTAGACATCCAACATACTAGTACCCAATGGTTGAATAATAAAGTCACTGGTATCTGGCTGCTGTTGATACTACATTCACTTTTTCATTAACCGTGTACAGTAGTTGAATGTGTGCATGCGTGCTAGAACCTACATATAAAGTGGATGGATACAAGTGAAAAGCAACAAACATTGTCTCATTGATAATGATTTTTTACTTACACCAACAAATATTTAGCAGCTTGCGCCAAGCGTTAGTCAAGTCTGATATGGCTGCACAGAATGACGACAGTAGGTATTACAACTTAGCATCACCACTTCCTCCAGTTTCGGTACTTAAGTGTAATGTGGCAAATAAGATAAGTTAAAAGAGACTAATTCAAAAAACTCTTAGCTTTGGCTGGATTCGAACCGGCAGCAAAACAGTATTCCCAAATGTGTCAAACGCTCTGCGCGCTACGCTGCACAGACACGCTGGTAGTTCTTTAAGTCACATCTTTGACATAGAGAGAATACTGTTACATTGACATTTTAAGAGTTGGTAAAAAATTCGAAAACTTACTAGGTGCTAATATTGCAGGCTACGTCTTAGCTGTACTGCAGTAAGTTACCAAAATGGACGGTGCAAAAAACAACCTAGAAAAATTGGCGTTCATTTCGGTGAACACCAGAGATGTATTCAGTTGCAGTAGAAAACTTCAAATTCTTGCGGAAACGTCAAAAACATTGTGTAGTATCTAGCTTCACTTATCCGAATAATTGAAATACGACTCAATTAGTGCGTTTGTTTCAGTGTGCTATTAATATGCGTATAAGATAAAAGCACATGCTGCAATCACAACACCAACTACTTCAACGGGTTATCATGCGAACTCGTGTTTGACAGAATATAACATGAACTCTCAGCTCCATCTATGAGAAGTACACCTACAATGGCTTCACCTTCAGTTTCCAGGATTGCTTGATCATCTCTTAAAACTGACGCGTGTTGCCATATGTATTCAGACCACACCCATCGTGAACTGGGCGTGTGTGGATACAAGCACAGACGCTGAAACATTCGAGTTAGTCAGCTAAGCAGCCAACTTTTTGCCGTTGTAAAAAATTCATCCGTCTCCCTTTTTCGTTGCTAGCTTGGTCGCACTTCTAGTTACCCACATTTGCATCCACTCTACAGTGTGAGGGCTAGATCAGTCAGCCCCTCCAAAGTTTGCTTTTGGAAGCCGTACATTATGCAGGTTATAGCAACAGATAGAGGGCAGTAAACTTAACAGAACAAAGATTGCTGAGGAATGATCTTGTTTAGACAAGCAAGGTGACAACGGTTAACTTAAACTACGTAGTGTCAGTGCTCTATCTATAACACACGCGTGTTGTAAAAGTTCACCAGGAACAAGTAATACAGATTGTAACGGTCGAATAATTGTATACCATCGTTGAACTGCATTTCATATCTACGCCTGTTCACCTGAAGCAGGCTATATATTTTTCTTTGAAACAGGCCCATTATAAAAATGCACACAAGTACTTGACTTACCAAATGAGCAAAATTCTGCACTGCATTACACCCGTTAATTTCGTTTGGATACTCACCAAATTCGGCATCAATCTGGCTGTCAGTGGCCCCGACAATGAGCAGTCGGCTAACGATGTTCTCACTGTATTGTGTCGCGTCAAAATGTAATCCTTTTCCTTCTCGAATATAATACCCACGACAGGAAGTGGAAGCCAATAGAGACTGATCAGATTTCGGATGAAAATGCACCACACCATATCTCGGAGAATTTTCGTAAGTGGTCTGCGAGCCTCCGAGCAGACCCTCATATATTTGTTCTTGCGTGTGCAATATGACCACAGAAAATGTTTGACATTACACAAAACGTTCAGAAGTCGGCGAGGTCACCGCGAATGTATTAAACGATGGTATTTCAAATGTAGGCTGTTGTAACTCAGCATATGCCCCCAGTTAGATCGAAGGTGAAGTTTCACTGAAGCAGCGTATGTCAACCTGATCAAGTACTCATGCACACCTACAACAATGTGACGCACCTGTTACAAACATCCGCTTTCATTGACAGCTGTCTGACCTCAGTATTCTCAGCACTTACTGTTCATACGTAGGTCCCACACAAGATGAACAAGAGAGTAATCGACAAGGTATTATCGATCTTTATCATCACCATTGCTATTAGTTAATCACACTGTGGAATATTTACTGCGAAGCCTACTCATGCAGTGTACCTGCGCTTTTGTAAAACGCAGAAATCGCATTGTGCTGTAATCATTCAGGTTACTTGTGTCTATTTTTTACCGGACCTGTGAGCTGAAGTCAGACTGTACTCAAGCCGAAGTAATAAAACTTGCTAGCAACACAATTAGTAATGCCGAGGGTTATGCCTTCCCATTCGGCACACGTAGAACCAGCGAACAAAATCCATTTTTGTGTGTCTTCAAAACACACATCGCTAACACTGGTGCAATTTTTATGCGCGATGTCTGTAAACTTCGGTATTCAAGCTGCTTTTAAACAGATCTTTTAAAGAAGTTCAATACGTCAAGGCTGCAGCGCTGACATTTCAAAAAGTAAACGGTGCAAGACAGAGCATACTGATTTGATTAACTAAACTAAAACTTTTGCCTGTTGCTTTACGACACAGTGGCTTGAGTTGCACTGTTGCCAACTGATCGATTTGCTTATTGGTTAGGGTCAGGCATTTTCTTTCGTCGTATTATTCTAGCGCACGAATATCCACAGAATTCCCACAATGAAACTGGGCAGACGGGTTAGGAAGTGGCTTGTTCATTTTCCCAAACTATCTTCATCATTCATCCAGGCTGACATGGGTGAGTAATAAAGTGTGGATAATAGGGCTTCTCTCACTGACAGCTACAACCTGTATTACCATTGCTATACATATAGTGGGAGTAGTCAACGCATGACTGCGTTTTGGTACATTTCCAAAATTGCCCGCTGTAGACGATGAAGCAGCACGCCATCAGCTTATGGTTGAGATGATATAGTAAACGTTGAGTATTTCATTGTGGAACATATGGAAAGAATGAGTGTGCTAGTCTGGAACACACTGCTCATTGTAGACGACAAATATACAATAAACACTTGCGGAGAAATGGGATAACTCTTAACACAAGAGAGTGGTATGTTTCATATTCCAGTGTTATTCTGGTTGTGTTGAATAACTCATTGAAACTGAAACTACAGTGCGCTGACAATGAACGAGCGTAGAATTTCTATCCATAAGTAAGTTTATTTCACAGAAGAGACAGTTAGAAATGTAAGAGAAGTTTGCTGATCAAGACGTCATATATGGCACAGTGATACTTGGACTTGAATTGTTTGTCGAGTGGAACTGATTTTCACTGCGCAAATATACATGAATGTTTCTTGTGGAAGAAAATTATCCAAACATCTGCGATGCGGTTTATCCAACCTCGTTCATTTCGACCATGGTTTGATAGGTTGATTGACATTCAAAAGATTCACCGTGTGAGTGTGCAGTCATATGTAAACAGCGAAGGCGACTTGAACGATTAATGATTTTCAACTATTATTACTGTGTACTACTTGTGTTGTAAAAGCTGGAGGAAAAGGCTCATAAAATGTATGCTGAATCAGTGTAAATGGTCAGGTCTGTTAAAAAACACACTGGTTCCCACATTTTTGTTTTATACGTGCTAAAACGTCGTATAGTGTAACCTAAGTAAGAAGATAATCCACAATACCGGCTAAATAGCTCAATTGGATGAAGTGTTATTCTTAATGGCTTGAGCGTTTAGTTAAGAAGTTCAACACAAACACTGTCACATATAGCCTGTGATTCCAGAAACGGTACAAATACACACCACGCGGTGAATTCCAGAGTGCTCATCAATGAATTACTGCAGATTTTTTACCTACCTGCTGATTTAATTCAATTCACCGTATCATGACATTCTTGTGAAAAAGAAATCTTTGTTGAAAATGACCACTTTCTGCTCTCCTTTTAACCAAGCTTATTGTTTGAGGACCAGGCAAGCACAAGTGAGCCACGAAACTTCAACCAATCGAGCCCGGTTGTTGATCGTTACTGTTAAGGTATTTATTGCATTCGTTGCAATAATACACAGGTACTGGTAGGTCATCTTCAGAGCAATGCACACTTTTCCAGTTTACACATATTATGACGCTTACAAGCTTTTGACGGCATCTCGATGGCTTCTTATGGAGTGTGCTCGCGTATCCTAAGAAAATTTCGTTCACTGGAGCTGTTTTGAAAATCGGTCGTCTCGATTTCACGCATACCGTGAGAGAAGCTCGTCGACTTCGCACTGCCTAGGGGTGATGTAGCCACGAGATCATGCTTGAAAACTAATAATGAAGCTGGAATAAGGAATCAAAGAGTTGGCGCCAAAAGAGCTCTGGTTTTACGAGTGGCCTAGCTAAGGACGGCCTACTGGATTTCAGTGATCTGTGCGGAAATTTTTAGCAATATCCGACTCCAAGCGTATTATGAACACAAACGTTTCCATTCCCACCAGCCTGTGGAGACTTTACGTATATACTGGGCTATTTTGTGGTTTTCACAAATCGAATATAACTTTACTGTTAACATAATTGATTTTTATATTTTCACGAAACCATGATCAGTGTGCTAAGTTTGCCATACACAGTTCAACCTCTCATTACGGTAGATTAATCATCTTGTATTTTGACGTTAATCGTAGTAATCGAACCTCTCTTGGAACACTTTTAACACAAAGCACGTAGTAACTGCTGGTTTATCATTTCAGCACTTTGGAGTTGATTTTTTCACAATGCACAGCCTGTAGGCTGTGCAAAATCATACGCTGATCTGGTCACGTCAGGTGTAGCTGGCGTGCTAAAACACCACATTATAACTAGCGCACAACTCAAATCCAACAATTTTACATCTGAGTTCACTTGTCCAACAGTCTCGCTGATTTTTTAGATATCGAGCACTTGGTTGATTGTGCCGCATAGATGAGTCCCAAAGTGGGATTTCTGAGCGTTCATCGTGGACTCACAGCTCAGATAGTAAGAGGCATGTTGCATCGAACCATGTAGTTTCTGTTGTTGGTTCGAAGTTAAATAAAACATTCAGCTTTCAAACTTATATCGCATTTAGGCTAATAAAATTGCTAAATCTTCTATCGGTGATATGACATGGTTCAGCACAGAATGCGAAAACTGTTCAAGAAATCTATCTTTCACAGTCAGTCTCTTGAAGCATCTATTAAGTGCTGTGTGATAGTGAGCTGGGAGTTTATTCTGTGTTTAGTGTAGTTTTGTAGTCCGGCTGACGGAGTCTTCACTGCGTTAGTGAATGCAAGTTCGCTTGTTCCAATCCATCTGAGGCGCAGAATTTTTCAGTAGATTTCATGATTTCATGAAAAACAGTTACGCAGCCGGCTGACCACTTCTGAAGTTGTCCAACATTTTACGAGTTTATCTAAATTACAGCAAGTACGTTTGATGATTTAGTACTTGGATCTCTCAGACACGTTTACGTTTTATTTGATCGATTTATTGACCAACTCATTGTAACCGCAACGGGGAACATCAGCAAACCTTCGCCGAATTCCTGAGAAAGAAAAAAAATGAATGGAACAGTGAAAAAATAGCGTGTATTTTTGAAAATACATAGGAAAATTGTTAAAACGGATGAAAAGATTATTTCGTATAATTTACAGTGATGGTAGCCGTCCACTAGTGCATAAGTGATCACAAATTATGAAGTATTCTACAGTTTCCACACATTTCTATGATCTCGATGTTAGTTATTGTGCTGTAAATTTTGACACTGCTTCTGCAGAAGCTATTGACTCCCCACTTATGGGAGACAACCGTGGAATACTTTTGCCAATTTCACATACACTAATGAGAAGTACAAGCAGATGGTAATATAGGAACGTTTAAAACTTGAACCATAAATGAGTTGACGTAGTATACGTGGTCTTGGTAGATTGTTTACTTTCTTCAACTTCAACCAAACTCAATTCGAAAAAATAGCTTTTAGCTTAGCCAATGTTACCACAATATCTTGGGGTAACTAGTGAAACTTCCTTTTCTTTACGGAGGATTTCTGACACGGAACATCAGAATTTATTTTCTCAGGTTCTACATGAGGCAGGGCCGAAGATTTGAGGGCAATTAATATGGTTGGTTCTGCGGATGCACGTCTCTAGATTTAAGGCGCAGTTTTTCACTTGTCCGTCAGCTAATTTTACAATAATGAGTTCACCCACTGTTCAGCTGAAGTAGCACTTCACGCTGAACAAGTAGAGTGGCAAGACTGAAATATAGTGAAGTGAAAAGTAATGAATGAACAGATCGTAGATTATTGACAAATTTTCGTGAGCATTCTAGCTGTTACAGAGACACAGCTGTTGATCATCAGGCCATCCCGAATTCACCTTATACTGAGTGAAACTGAATATATTCCTCGTAAAAGCAACGGAAGCTGCAATTTAGTCGGCGATATGTGTCCGCTGTTTTTTTCTTGTTGAGTAAATAGGTGGCATAAATCCACGGCCAATTCACGTGGCAATATATGTAACGTTCATTAGGTTCGGCGGCGTTGTGGCGTTTATTCATAATAACGATGTAAATGTTCCTCAGTTTCGAAAATCTGTCCATCAAAACGAGAAAAGGCAACCCTGATTTTGCAATTACCATTCTGAATCGTGCCAACGTTTCTGGCACAATGACGATAATTTACTCATCATCCAAAATATTTGTCGTAACAAAGTTAGATTGCAATGGACTTCCATACTAATTTTAGACGACAGGTGTGATAGTACTGCGTACCTCCGGGCGTTCAGATTATGCGAAAACAAGTGCAGAGGTGTAGGACCAGCATTACTGACATGTATCGTTTCAAAAATCGTATCCCTGTGATACGGATTCTAAACACTGCGGGCTGCCAAATGCGTGTCGAAAGTGGTGATCGAAGACGCACCAATGTAAATCGTCAGAGGGTTTGCTCTGTTTAGGGTAAAATTAGAAACCCCTCAGTCAGCTCACGAAGGCTCTTGGATTACCAGCTGAACTCGTGAAGTGATGTGTACGGTGTTAGCATTGACACAGCATGACATCGAAACCCCTCACACAGTCTTTGTTAACGATCTGAAATTGCCTGGGAATTTCGGCTGCCCTGATTAAGCCCGAAGTTCAACGAATATGGAACACACTTAAACCACACCCAGATGACCCAACAGAAAATCCAAGTCGGGTGGGCTTTGACATGATATCAGCCTTTCTATCTGCCTGTATAACTGTTTCACCATTGTTTGGAGAGTTGACCTCGTGCTGAAAAAGCTGATCATTGCTCACAAGCGAGAGTGGTTGAGCGTTCAGATTTGATAATTCGGTCGTGCCTGATGTGAGGTGAATGGCGCAGTGGTTAACACGGTTGCCTCATGATTGGAATGGCCGGAGTTCAAATCCCGGTCTTGGCAAGGATATGCCCTACTGATGAGCTCTAATGAGAGCGAAACTCGAGTCTAGTGCTTCTTTTCGAAAGAGGCTGGCTGGAAAGTCTATCTGAATGCGAACGCTGCGATCAAATGTGAGTGATGGTCAACTTGAAAATAAACCAAATCCCCGACTACTCATCAGTAATCTAAAATATCGCCTTGCAGGTTTAATGAGTTCTGTGATCTCGACCTGTCTCGGAAGTCCTAATCGCGGGGTTATCGATTGGAGTTAACAGGCAGTAACTGTGTCTCCTCTCGAGACGATCGGGCAACCTGATCATTGCTCACAAGCGAGAGTGGTTGAGCGTTCAGATTTGATGATTCGGTCGTGCCTAATGTGAGGTCAATGGCGCAGTGGTTAACACGGTTGCCTCATGATTGGAATGTCCGGAGTTCAAATCCCGGCCGTGGCAAGGATATGCACTACTGATGAGCTCTAATGAGAGCGAAACTCGAGTCTAGTGCTTCTTTTCGAAAGAGGCTGGCTGGAAAGTCTATCTGAATGCGAACGCTGCGATCAAATGTGAGTGATGATCAACTTGAAAATAAACCAAGTATTTCTGGCGTGCTGAATTCATACAAGACACGATCTGCTTGATGGATAGTGAGATGGATTCTGCGGAGCAGTATAAGAACTATAAGCATGCTTCCCAACAGGTGCATTTACAGTTAGTAATCACCTATGATAAATACTTACGATTCCAAAGCTTTATCGTTAACACTTAGAGCAAATAAACTACTCCATCCCGGCGACATCAAGCTCAGTAATATCATTTATTTTAACACAGCCTTTTTGTTGCCACTATATCCCATCCGACTAGAATATTTCACAGCCTGTAAGTGAAATCTTTATACTGTGTACGTCGGCCAAAAGCCAGGTTTTTGCGAGGGAAACAATGGATTTATAAGGGTGAAATTAAACTGCCAAGAAAACCTTCGAAATAACTCAACATTTAGTCCTTGTTCACTTGACAAGCACCATGGCCATAGATTTTCACAGAAGACAGTTGTGGTTGAGTCATTCAGCCACAAGCAGACCCATACCGATGGCGATCACACAGAGTGAGAATGCTCAGAGTTATTCGGTGTTAGACGGAATCGCATTCATCAGCTCGCCTCTCAAAGGTGTGGAATTGTCCAGGTTGTCGTACAGTTACATAAGTGTGTGAATTGTGAGATCTGGTTGAGGTATTACTAAACACATCTGGAAGCAAAAACATTAAGCCGATTTGTGGTCCTTGGGAATCTCTCCGTGGACTTCTGTGCATCCTGAATTTGGCGATTGGGATCAGCAACTGAAACAGAGCATCTGTGTTGATCCTCTTCAGAACTTTCGTGAGCATTGCCCGAAAGCTCTCGACGAGCGAAGTTCATGCCTGCCAATGGGAAAAGTGTGGCAAGCTTCAGTGAATTGCTCAATAATTTTAAATCCAGTACACCCCAAGTTATCAGAATTTCAACGGTAACCTCACTCGTCTAGCTGAATCATCTAACGAGAATGTATCCACGGGTACCAATACAAATGGTTGTTCATAGAAAGTTCCCATGCGGCAGTTGGAAAAATTAAGGTGATCCGCATTCGCGTTGACACAGAGTTTATAGAGAGTAGGCCGGACTCTTGGGTAGAATTTTGTTCATCAAGGCTTACTACGATAACCTCGGCGTTTCTTGGGTTACTGTTGACCTGGGCAACACAACCCGGTCAACCACAGAGCATCTGAGACGTTAAGGTTTCTATCCTGACAGATTTTAAGGTGCTCCGATTTTTATTTTAATACTCACGCTTTATAGGCAAGCAAGGAGCATAGGCGACAAAAAAATATTATCGACGATTTTCGGGCCGGCCAGTTTTAAGGCAGTTTTGGGTGTGCATGTGGACTTCAATCGCTGCAACCCAACAAGGAAACCTCGGGGAGTCTGTGATAACAATGCATTTTACCGATGTTAGAAACCGCCAAGTATTTCCGAACACACTACAAGAGTTTCGCAGGAAGGATGCCAATAGTTAATTGTTTATTTTTCCGAAGGCAGTATGATTTATGAAGACGTTTGAGGCCATCACACTTTTAGCAGCGATGGGCATACGACTGGCAGTAAATAGATTAAACTGGGTTTTTACCTGTTGGAATATAAACACTACCCTGGTAATGGAGCTGGTTAATGCTGGGGCCGGACAACCATGATCAACTGCCATTAGAATTTGCGCATTTACTTTGACCTACTTGCAGTCAGGTAGTAGAAAGTAATCAGTTAGTAAAATGTGTTTCACAATGAATGTTGGCTGCCTAATATTTCAGGTGTTACATAGTGCTTTTTTATGCACCCTTCATGGTTATGATCACTCATCCGTTCGATATTGATGACCACTATTACAACTGGTGCATCCATTCTGTTCTAGCTTGCCAAGCACTGCAAAACCATACCGTAGTTTCATTGGGTAATATGTATTGTGGTATTTATGATCTTACAAAATCCCTCATTTAAACTTAACGTGACTGTATCGACCGAAAGTCGTTATACTTATAAACATATACTTATTCAGTTTCTCCACCTCGTTGGCTTGACTAGTTTATTTTACCGCCAACTGTCTAAAGTAAGAGCAAACCAAACAGTCCCACCATCACAAACGGGTTGAAAGATAAACTATGGCTCTAACAGATCAAAGAACAACTTCAAGATACTCGGGGAATAACAGTGAATTTTTCTTCATTCGTTGCCTTCATTCGTCCTTATCGGGATCACTCACAAGTTCGCATTATTCGTTACCAGTCTTTTGTTCACTTCTTAAGTATTATTTCCAGTGAGATGCCCGGTGCGGTAATCCATTCCTTTATTTTCTTCGAGCGACCAAATAAATATTCGAATCTGTTTAAAAAAGTTTCTTTTCTACATGCAATGAGGCTCAAACATAAATCTGTTGTGGTATAACTAAACTCTCAAATTCTGCCAGCAGTTTCAGTGCAATGAGTTAGATTACCTTTTGCTTACTTCACCGTGACAGTGTTAATGCTATCCGTCAGGGTAAGGGACACGTTCAGTCTGGATGCAGAAGTGGAGTCTCGGGCAAACACGGTTCGGATGGCACAGTATTAATTGCAGGCATGACGTATAGTTAGAGTGCGTTAATGTGTTGACGGCATGTACAAGGCGCTCATATCTTTCAAAATGATGAGTCTCAATTTAAATTCATGAAGAGAAATGAACATCCTTCGGTTACACTCCACCCTTTTAGAACAGAGGTGTACTAAATTCGGTTCGACGTTCAATAACGAAAAGCATTACAGATGTACAAGCCAGTATGCATTTAGAATCGCAACTGATTTGATGAAAACGAATTCAAAAGTTCCAGTGTTGCGGCCATACTTATCATGCTGTTGTATGTATGCTCCTGACCTCCTTATGTGCAATAGCACAAATGGAAAACCCGATGTACACAGTGTGGAGGACTCTTCTCCAAAATTCTTACACCTTAGCTTTTTGCGCCGTTGAACTCTTTGCCGGTTCCAACTGAATTGTAAATAAACATAATAAAGAAAATATTAGAGGCTGTTAAAACTTCGTTTCAATCAAACATGTTGTACACAGGTTGATCAGTGTATATGCGCTGTTCTTGTACGTCAAAAAACTTAAATGTAAAATGAACTCAGAAACAGCAGTGTTTCTCAGTGGTCAATGTTACTAAAACGGTGAAATACAACCTGAAGACATTCCAAACCAACTGTTTGCTCTCACATAACGTAGCTTCTTTTGCTTCGTCAAACTTTGTTGGAATAACCTCGGCAAAGTTTTCATTGCTTCCGGCGATTGCATTTGGTTGCACATGTCATGGTGCACTTCCTAGGTGAAGGTAACCAAAACACAGTTCTGGCAGGATACGGTTGGCTGCATCCGATTCGGATTAGCCTGTCACAGTGACCGAAGCCAAAGGACGCCTGCGCTTAGGCATCACTGCAATTGGCTTGCGCTGCACCAATTGCAGTTCCACCAACACACCACATATCCAGTGTAAACCCGAAGGAATAAGACCGGGAGTTGTGCCAGTGGGGCCTTTGTGTCCAGCCGGCCAATGCTGGTTAGCCACTTGATTGGCTAATAAGGAAAGGAAACTCTTATCTCTCGGAAACTAAACAGAGAGAGGCTGCAATGACGAGATCTACACTGAGAAGAAAGATTTTTGAAGTGTAATGCAAGAAGCGTTGCAGTACAGGAGGTTGAGGTCTGCATCAGAGTTGAGGCGCCAAATCTTCGGATATTCAACAGACGCCCGTCCGTCCGGTACTCCACCTCGACGCCATCCTCTCCAGAGTTCTGAAAAGCAACATGCACTGGCATGATTGTGCTACTACCACAGACAGAACACATTGCATGACCTAAGATACCGATAATCACGATCGTTATTATAAAGTTTCGCATCCTCATATCCTTGTGTTACAATGGGTTTATGGTCGGTGTTTTGCTTACTGCCACAAAATGTTGATGAGAAATTGTTCAACTGTAGAAACCCTGGTTGTAACAAAACCTAGAAAATCACAGTGCACACCTTCAATCCACGGATCGCCAGCAGGTCCACAAGTTGCAGAATAAAACACGACAAAACTAACAAGTTCAGATTTATCTCAAGGTATTATGAAAAGGGATTCAAAGTATGGAATACACTGTATTTGAGGGTTATACCCTAAAGAAGAATAGGCATCGTTTTCTCAACAGAAGTTTGCTAAACGGTATGATATTCTCTGTCAAGATATTTTCACGTGAACTAAAACGTAGTGTGAGTAACATTATATATGAAGAGCGTCACTGGTAAAATCTGCAATAGTTATGACACCACTAAAATGAATATTGCTGGCTTATCTGTTAACTCAAATGAAAGATACGTGCATCGCAAATGTGACTGACGTTAGATGCAGTTATGAACTCAGTGTTTATCGAATGACTACGCGGAGTGGATGAGTTTAAACATGAAAACAAAGAAACGCACAGCAAAATTCGGACCCAGGCGTACAAGTCATTTTATTCCACTTTGGAGAAAGCCGCTTAATCCAGGACGGCTACCGGCGGAAGCTAGATGACTCACTTGCCATAACAGACGATAGCAAACCCCATTCGTTTCTTTCTCGCAGCAGGTCCCGAGGCGAATAATTAACTACAAACACCAAGTTTATACAACGCACAAGAGAGGAAGCAAGTTATAACAGAAACGATGACGACGATTCCAACGCGTCAATCAACCTCTACTTTCAAGTATTCAGCTATGTATATAGAACAGAACGACTAATAATTCTCATGTTAGAAGGCTTGTGGTACAGAAGAGAAAACTGCCGGTTAAATTTCGACAAACTGTTGAACCAGTGAGCGGGAATCAGCTTGCTAAACAAAGTTTGTTAGTTACAATTAGTTAGATAGAATTAGATACAAATTTTCCCAGATATCTGAACACTTGGTTTTCAAATGTGGCACAGATCTTTGCTGCAGTAATTGATGACCGGGTATACCAAAGTTGGAGACAAATCATGGAAACGCCATATCTCAGCATATTTACCCCATAGAGATAAGATATCGATAGAACTCGTCTTGATAAACAGTGCGCATAACAAACGCGTTAACAAGGGTCTAGTTTGTTACCCGGGACACCCTATTCTATCAATAGCTACATCAACATAACTTGTTGATCAACTTGAAGTTGACTATCGTCAACATTCCTCTTTCCAGTGAGGACGTTTGGCTTCTCTTGTATCTTTCTTTGAGCTTTTCTCAATGATTTGTCACGTTTTATTTCAGATTGCTTGCGGCGAACTACATCTTACCTGCATGGCAAGGTATGCAATATGTAATAAATTAAAATGAGGCCCAACGTTTTGTAGGGTAAAAACTCAACGATCATCGCCGACGTACTTTAGTAATATAATGACGCCCGTGTAATAATGGTTCGACCTTCGACAGGTTGCTCACAATAATTCATCTGGCGGAGTTTCGAGAAAAAGATCCACGGATTTTGAACAATATTATATTGGAAACTGGGACAAGAATAACGACCTCAAATGGACAAGGTCTTCCATATCCGACTTAAATGGAACCAATCAGTCAGATGCTCCAAATCCTCACACATGTTACCATGTGTTCTCCGTTTTGAGTAGCAAATTACACAATTTTATATCAGGTCTCATTGTCAACCGACTAAATCGTTCTTGCTTTTGATCGCAACTTACACAAGTAGATGAGTAAAAGCGAAAATCAACAGAATTCTCTACACTGTTGGCTATAGTAAAACTTCAATTACAGTAATTTCTAGGTTTACATCCAAAACATAAACGTATCACTGGCTTATTCGTTCATTTTAAGCAACTTACGAATTAATGGTTACACAAACAATTGAGCAGTGATACTTTTAGCAAGTTATTAACTTAAAATGTAAGGAACTAAATGAAATCGACAAGTGACATTGAAAAACGCCAAAACGTTTTGCCGACTGTAAAACTGGTGATGTTATTGTCCAATAACAATATTTGAGCCCCCTATCGCGTTTAGTTTAAATAATCGGAAATTACTTAATTCCGCATAACAGTTAAAGCAAGTGCTTCTGCGTCGGTTAGTTATAAGAAATCCGTTCGTTCGGAAGTTTTAGTAATTTTATACTGCAAAATTTAAGCTAACAGAATTGCTTCTTCTGTGCTCCTGAGCGTACCTCCAAAGAAAATTGTAACTCAAAAGTGTGAAACTCACAGATATGAGTCAATCAGATTATGTGTACAGAAGTTTCAGCCTCTATTTCATAAGTGATTCTTTAGCGTTTGCTGTAGCAGAAAAATTCAACATGGGCAAGAACTGGAACAATGCGGATACAAACATGCAAATCTAGTTTTACCGAATTCTGAGAAATCTACATTTTACTGAATGCGTTATATGCGTTATGGGACAATTAAAATTCAACTATTTTCCAAGCGTTCACGGCTCTTGAAACCGTGGGCGATCTAACTGCTCTTCAACGTGGGAAAATTACATACTTGAAACAGAAAAATGTGTTCTCTTACGGCAGCAGTATGGAATATGCTCGGAAAATAGTTGCTGTTGACAGTGAGATGAAAGAACAAAAATGATACATTTTATAATGGCACTTTACATGCCTCGATGTAGTCAAGTGTCGAGCTTTACACAAGCCTTCCATATACTTATAGCATCAAGAGTAACGAGATTATTAAACATTTAAAGCTTCAGATGTCAAAGGTGATGGTTGTTATGGGTTTAAATTTAGATGTGACAATATAGATTAAAAAATTTGATATCACACAATTTCAAAAGTTCGTGAGAAACTCTGTTTTGAATAATGAATGTACACTTACTTGTTCCCACTTTCTCCATATAGACAAATTGTGCCTGAATAGATCAAACCTGCTGGCTTCGAAGGACGGCCGGTAGTCCATTGGACTGGAATGGTAAACATGCCAAAATTCGAGAATTCAGTAAGTCTTGTGTAAAGCTACAGTCAGCATCCTATCTTATTTACAGGGGTGAGATTAAAAGCTGCGTGTCAACAAAACTCGCCATCAACTACACAGCCCCGAATATTTGCAAAGCAGACTAACGCCTGGTATTTAAATCGCCAAGTTCAGTTGTAGGTTGTATCTCACTGCGCATCGGGTCGAACTTTTAAATCCACTGTGCATAACGCTAGAGTAAGTATTGACTAAGCTTTGTACATCTTGCTGTCAGTTTGTGTTGAGGCTAAAGTTTAATTTTCAGTTTCCAGCAAGCATGTAACATTGAAGAAATCTGTGACATTGACACTCCACACCGACTTACAGTTACTTCACTGAAATTAACACAAATAAATTTGCATGTATTCCCAAGAATTTGTTGCGGTTTTTATTCTTATCTCAAACAAACGGAGTAGATCAAACTTAAGAGTTGTAAATATGCAATATGTGCTAGTATCCGAGGCCGCAATCTTCACCTGGCCGCATCCATGACATCAAGCTCGATAGTAAAGTATACGGCAAGGAGATCAGTAAGTGTATGGGCTGTGTGTGAACTCTGCCTCAAAAAATCAGGAAGCGCAAAATCAATTTGTGATCGCTCTTGATGAAACATTGCTCGTTCATCGTGGTGTGGGTTAGTGGTTGTGATACCATCGATAGGCCTCTCATCGCTTATTCATGGCATCGTTTGGCACGACAAACAGACCCGTTTCGAAAGTCTCCGGTGACTTGGCACACAAGAGAAATGACGATTGTTTTCGCTGCTGTTGTACACTCCTCTCCTATTTGTATACCTTACTATCGAGCTTGATGGCATATCTCTGATCAGCTAAAGAGTACGGTCCCGGTTATATGTTACAGAGGCGTGTGACCTTGCTCCTTTCAATGATCTTCCCACCGATCTTATGCGGAACAAGTTCGGATTCGTCTCATTAATCCAGTGAATGGTGTGTGAATTTGGATAACGTTCCGTCACTAGGTAAACAAACAATTGCAGTGACTCCAGATTCTCATTTGAGTTCATATCAGTGGGTATTTGACGCAGTCTCTTGGGAGTTGTGAACCGGTCAACCAAGCATCGACTAATCGTTCTGGTTGACAAATCCTCCTCAACCTCAGCCTTAACGCTGGGTCTAGTAAACTCCACCCCACCAACATATTGATGTATAGTTCCGTTAGAATCTTGTTTCTGTATCATTTGCGAAACCGAGCTTCACAAATGTTATAGTCTACATGAGGCCTGTAGTGAACAGCATTACGTTTGACTTCGTTCAGAAGAACAGCCGTGCACCAGTCATCGTCCATTTTGAATGTTTTTCCAATACATCTGTGTGATTCCTGACAGACACAGGTGTGCTTTCTAGCCATGTAAGTAAAATAATAAACATGTCGTCACGACTTGATTCGCTCTCATATTACAGCTCATAGTCGACCATGAGTACAAAGCTCAATCATATTTGACATGAGATTTGCAGAGACTCCAAACAACTCACAACCCTTTGCCTGCGAGAGAAACCGGTAGGTTCCACGAGTTGGTGAATTAGTAAAAACAGGTTCGGATGACCTGTGTCATAATTTGACCGCTAACCCCATTCTTGTTACACAAACCAGTTGACACCCCTCGAAGAACCCGAACCACTTTCTTTATCAAAGTAGCCAGCGCAAAGTGCTCTACTTAAGATTGTCCATCTGGGTTAGTTGGGCCAGTCGCGTTCTCACCGTCACGTTCCAGAGTGGGATGGAAAAACTGTAATGCATCAAAGCGAATTGCATTAAAATGTAATGAAATTGTTTTATTCGAAATGGAAACAGGTACACAAAACTGTATGAAAGTTAGCTTGAGCAAATGCACTGGATAAAATCTGTTTGGTTCTGGATACTGGTGGACAGGATGACCATGAATGTTCAGCGTTTACGAGCAATTTTTTAGTTTATATTTTGAGGGTGTGGATAAGTCAAGCTGAAATTGTTGGCCGGTGTTTCCGCTAACTAACGAAGCACGATGGATTCCAGGAGATTCCGCACAAATCAAAACACCCATATATTCGAGCTCGTTGCGACTGAGGTTACATTGTTAAACGTTTCGTTTGCGGGTTGTCTTTTGCGCATTTGTTATTTCCCAATACAAACAACTGTTCACAAAGATGTCCTGAATGGCGTTGCATGTATCTTCAACTTAGGGTTTTTTGCTTGAAAATTTGCAAAACCTTTCCCAACGCCACTAATTACTCCGACATGAGATCTGCCAGACTGAAACCACAACCCGTCTGACATACGGTGAATACCAGTATTTCATCAGAACAAGATCATTAAGGATTGTGGCGAGAATGTTCCAAACCTCAGAATTGAAGGTGCACGCGTAAAAGCAGAATTCGACGCAATGCAATCTTTTAAGCTTGGCATTTTTGGTTTATGATTCTTAGGTACTACATTTCCCTCCGGCGTAAAGAATAACGAAGTTCACAAGCATTCTGAAGGAATTCACTATTTTCACTTGCAACCATCACTATGTGGCAACCGTTCCTAGAAAAATATCTCATTTTCTTATTATTGCTAGAGACATAAAAGCGGTAATATATATATATATATAACACACACACAGCCAGTTACAAAGTATATATACAGCGAGTTACAAATTTCAGAGTAATTTTGGACCTGTATTGGCTAATTGTTCACCTTTTATCTTGCCAAGACTCACTGTTTCAAGGGGTATTTGATTGTAGTATGTCATTAAAGTGACTGACCTTGTTCACCACCCGTTTCCCGCTTCGTTTAACAACCTTTTTATAATTAAGCAGCAAAGACGCTCGAGATGGATCCAACAAAACTGAGTGAAAGCTCAATGGAAGGAATGTTACGAGGCCATTTTTATAAACGGTTTCTTAGCAGTATCCGAAAGAGATATACTCAGACGTTGGCATAAGCCAGTTTCTTGTACAACCAAAATTGTATAAAACCGTACTAGTGCAATTCAGTGCAAATTCTCCGGTGCACCGGCGCATTAACAGTCACTCTGCGTGTGTGCAATGAAAAGTTATGTTTAACCAGTACCATTTTTATAGTTTACCTAACCAACTCATTTTGGTAGTCAATCATAAAGGCCTTACATCTGATGAACGGAACGATCCATTGGCAGAAGACTGTAAACAACAAACGCATCTTTCAGATAAAAATCTCTGCTGTATTCATAAAAATGGACGAAATTTATTTTAATGGAATCAAGCAACAATCCAGTAGAAAGGAGTTGCACAAAATAAACCCAATTGTAGTCAACGTTTTTTGCTTTTCTGCTCCCGCATCGAAATGCTGTAGTATAAGCCAAAAAATCGAAAAGAGTAATCTAAGAAGGAATTATCAGTTTCTTTTAATCTGCATCAGCAAGCAAACTGAATGTACTGCAGAGATCTCTATCATATTTGAAACCATTATAGATTAGACAGAAAATTATCAGAAGAATAGAAGTCTAATGTGTGTGTGTAAAGTTTAAAACTAAAATTCCGGCAAACAAACCACTTTTGTTGAAGGAATTACTGGATTGATAGGTTCCCAACAGGATGCAGAAGCGATATTGGAATGTATTGTTTCGCTTCTTGGGAAAAGAGAACGCCATACTATTCCACGAGTGAGTGTAATGCGACAAACCACATCGAGATGTTTCAGTTAGAAATATTTACGTAGGGTGTGTGCGATGAGGGTATTTTAAAACTGGTATTTTCTACTGAACCCTAAACAAGTTAGCTGCACAAGAGTGTAAAATACAGCAGTATCTGGAAGCATACATTTGAATAGGATACGTTTCCTTCAAACATATGCATAAGTGCCAATCTTTGGTTGTAGGAGATCGACCAATTAAACGACAGATTTGTCCGACAGTTTACAGTGACTTCGAGCTTTCTTGAGACATGCATATTGGCTACAAATCTTTTCTATATATCCTACATTTGAAGGTACATTTGAATAATTCGTATCCGACGGATGGCATACTTTGCTTAGATGGCCTTTGCTGTGAACAGGATTGAGCAGATTGCAACAAAGCATATAACCCCCAGGATCTCAATTATATCATCAAGCCAAAATGGATGTCTATTAAAGCCACTGTATCCCACCTTTTACAAAAGATGCCGATGACTGGTATCACAAACGCAATGATGCGACTGTTGAACCGTGAGTTCCGTCAGCGCTATTACCGCATTTTCAACCCCGTCCACATAAAGTTTATTTCATGTGTCTTCAAGCGACAAGCCACTTAAGCAACGTCATAAGTACAGCCAGTAGGCGAATAAACCGTATGTGCCTATACAGTTTGCAAGAAAGATAATGTTCCGTTCCATCGGGTGAGCAACCAACATGAAATCATGAAAACCAAGCAGTAAGACTTGATTGAACTGGTTCATTGCACACGTTGAGTTGAATCGTGAGTGATAATCAGGGCAAGCAAAATCTTGTAATCCACAGTTTCAATGTCAAAGTCATCAACTGTGTAATGAATGATGGAGAAACCTTCCAGCTGCTTTTAAAAGTCCGAGCAGGTTGCTATTCTTTAAGCTGCTGGAAATAATAAATTGAAGAGTATCTTGAAGTCTGCGTTAATATGGACAGGCTTCTGCACGTAGGAGACGAAAAGTAGATAATATCTGATTAGGCTGATTGTGATATCCGCCAAGATTCAAGCTACGTAGTCATATTTGTTTTCTTCAGACCTGCAACAAGATGAAACGAAAAGCTTACCGTCCACAACTTAATTCATATGTGCATGTATACGCAAAAACACTTTTACATGGGGACGAGGTAGATAATTATTGCGAGAGACCGGCATTAGACACAGTGCATTTATTCACAGTCTCCTTGCGGCAACCTTTAATCGGCGATTCAAAACCGATTACTTGAGTGTATAATAACCGGACGTGAGGATCACAGTGCCTGATTTGGTAGTTAAGTTTAAGGATAGCTGCCATGTAAGTCCACCTTTGCACTCCTGCAGGTTTCCCCTACTAGAACAGGTATCCACCTGTCAAGCCCTGACACATTTGTTCAGAGATATACTCGACCGCAATAGCTTTTGACCACAACAATTCATCCAAAATTGGATTTCCGTATATAGACCGTAGATCCATTCCCATACAAACACACTCAACAGTGGAAATCAGCATTCATGAATTCCATGAAAGCCAGAAAAACGACAGTGTTGATCATTGAAAAATCCGAAAAGGAATGGTCATTAATTACGTTTGAAAATAAGGCAGAATTACAGTAAAAGCATAACGACAATGGGTGGTAAAAGGTTTATGCTAACGGTTTGGAGATTTTTCGAACTGGTTAGCGATGTTGGAATGGAAGCGACAGACCGGCTACAAAAGAAAGTAAAGGCGAAACCTGTGGGCAAGGAACTTGCGTACTTTTTTGGGAACCATCGTGGTGATTGGAGAGTTACCACTCTTGAGCGTGGGTTTAGGCGCTAACCACTGTTTGTAAAAAGCTGAACAGATAAATGACATAATCGCTCAATAATTGACGTGGACGCTGATGTTTGCTAACATATACACATTGTTTCTGTGAAATTTCTCTACGCAGTACGAGATTGAAGAATCATGTAAATAATCGGTGCATAAATGAAAGAAATTCAACTTATATACTGAAAAAAACATAAACCATAAGGCAAGCACAATTCTGCAGGTTGTAAGAACATATATGGTCTCCACAATCACACCAACCTCGAAGAATAAAAAACCATTGTCAGCCCATCCCAAGAAAAGAAAACGACAGTCAGAATGGAATGGATCAGTTTGACAAATCGTTGTAAAATTAAAAGGAATGGTCTCCACAAATGGTGTAGCACCAAATTCCAGATCCTTCAACTCAATTATGTTAACATACTACCGGATGACTGGTGCATAAACATGCATCATAAACACAAATAGCTTACGAATTTCCATCGAGTTACTATATAGCAAGCCAGATTACAGCCGGACATGACGGCAACAAGCAGAAGTGCCAGCACTTCATGCTCCATTAGAACAAACCAATTTGACGTACACCATGTAAACCGGTGAGAACCTGGATTAGATCGGAACTGAACTTTCTCATGCGATGCTACCAACAAGTTAGTCATTAAATTTCATTGTATTGGAAAGATCTTCTGGTGGCGGACATATCTAAGACACCCCGGGAAATCAACGTAAATCACACATATCTGCTGGGTTAAAGCACCATTTTTATGAAAATAATGATATTACTGGCAAAATCGTTTTCGCTGACGTCTAGTGATAGAAGGACAATGGCCAAATTCACTGCAATACACACTGTCATAAGCCACTGTCCCGGAAACCAGAAATTTCCACTAGAACAAACACACAGAGGAGTTAGTCACGATTTAACCTAGATGCTCGAACACTTCAAAAGTAAACATCAGGAGAAAACCTATGTGGACGTTTCGTTGGTTGGATATTAATACAGTTAAATATTAACCAGCAGAACACCGATTCCAACAAACTACGTCTGCGGTGCTACGGTGTAGATTAAACCTGGTGCTTGTACTAATGAACTGCGACAAAAGGCGCGTGTTGACAACGGTACAGGTCGTTGACCGAGACACACCCTCCTAGCTACAGGTGCATCAAAACAAACAGCAGGTCAACGTGGAATCAATTGTCATTTTTATCCTGCCTTCTGTTCAGTACGCTGGGTTTCTATCAAATTCTTCTCAATTCCTTCACGGTTACGCCCTAATCGACCGTTGTCTGTTGAGTAGTTATTGAATGAT
>QNGE01002954.1:0-40000 GCA_008508345.1 Paragonimus westermani
CATTTTGCTATGTACTCGGGATTTATTCGAGCATACGCGGAACTGAGTCGACGGTTTGGAGAGCAGCATGAAGTGAGCGTCTGATAGCCAAAAGCTTACATGACGTCGTTTTGTTGGACTTATCATTAAGCGCCGCGTTCACAATTCCTGGCAATTTGGGCACTGCATATACATGAATAAACGCATGTCATTCAACTAATGTTGTGTTTTAAGCGGTTTGGTGAGCGCGCAGTTGCCCAAATGCTGAATGGTTTTGTGAGTAAACCATATGACAAACTGTTTCAAGCAGGCTGTACTCAAGGGGCGTTGGACAGATGGGTGGTTATCTACGTAATGCGCATCGGGCTGCTAAATGTTTTTCGGACCACACTGAAAAAATCATCAGGTGATACGGAGAGTTTGAAGATAGACATTGTGTAAGTTAACGTAGCTTGACTGTCCAAACGAATTGCAAAACACTGAATGCTCTTACTGGCTCTGACTTCATTTGGAAGTTTAGTTCAAATGTAGGAAAACTTTACAAGGAAGATGTTTTCCTGGCTATCAGGGTTGGTAAGGTAGAACCTGTTAAGCCCGGAAGACCAGTGGTTGTTCGAGTAACGCTTAGTCATCTCGCAACGTCTATCGACACGCTGGATCCACGATAGTCACGTCTGTAAGTAACGAGCGTTTATAAATTCTGAGCCCGTCGTGCAACCAATTTGGATCCAAAAAGAAGACTGTCGTGTTGGCAAGTTTCTTGTTAATAAGGTGATAATGTTAAAAAATAATGTGGCAAACCAAATGATGGAGGACAACAACAAACCTCGATACTGAATCCACCACGTACACAAGTCCCGATATTAACGGTTCATGTAAATATTACCGAATGCAACAGCCACGTAATGGCGAAGCGGTCAGGCGAAAATGAAACCAGGGTACATATAAACAAAGGTCAGACAGAGGAAAGTTAGGAAGAAAAACTACGCGGAAATAGGGTTTGCAAGAAAACAGTATCAAGATTTAATAATACGTCAAGATCCGCATTCATAGGAGATATGATTTGTCACGCNTTATTTCTTAGACAATATGGAGGGCTGTGTTGTAAGTGGACGGTAAACGCTTTAGTAATCGCATCCGAATGTATGAGTTTATGCAGCAGCGTTAGGTTCAACTTGAGCATACGCAGCCAAAGTGGATCAATACCAAGTTTTTTCAGCGCTGTCTGTAGGTGAGCAGAGAAGAATATCCTAATATGTTTTTGGTAAACGATCGTCGAAGGATTTCTAACACAAGCCTATCAGACTTGCGCAGACGACGGTAAATGAAATGAGTTAAGGCCGAGCACAGATTTTGTAGAGCGTCAGCTTCGCAGCTGGTAGACTGAACGTCTTTTTGATACAGCCTATTGTTTTTCTGGTTTTTGCTACCTGGAAGCATAGATGTTCAGAGAAATTGGAGGAGTGTGAGTACCGTATTCCTAGATCACTGACAGAAGTGGCTTTATCAATACTGAAACCATCTAGTTAAATGGAGCCATGGGGTAACTTACAACCATGAGTGATGATGTTCGATTTGTCCGCTGAGAACCACATCAGCCATGTTCTGCACCACAACTGCAATGACGCTAGGTCCTGTCGCATAATTTGTAGACAGAAGTTGATGGTAGTGCTCTGGCAATATGTGCAAACGATTTTGATATCGTCAGCAAACAGAAATGGCTTCCCATGTGTAATAACGCTGCATAAGACATTTATGCACATTGAGAAGAGCAACGGCCCCAGAACGCCTCCTTGGATCACCTCACTAGTCACTGGTTTTGGTGTTGACTGGCAATCCCCTAGTTTGACTGTTTAAGTGCAACCTTCAAGGTATGACGACAGCCAGCTATACAACGGATCTTGTATGCCAAAAGATGCTATTTTTATCAAGAGGCGCTTATATGTATATGAGAAAGAGTAAGAGTCCCACAACACGTCCTTGCATCACCCCCGCTAGTTACTGGTCTGGGCGCTGAGCTATTGTCTCATATTTTCACTGCTTGTGCGCGCCCTGTTATGTATGAGGACAACCAGCTAAACAACGGATCACGTATACCAGAGGATACTGTTTTGAGCAGAATACGCTTATGACGCAAGCAATCGAAAGCCTTTGCCATGTTCAACAGTATAATGATAATCGTCTCACCGGCGTCAGTTGATTCTGTCACATTGTAAAGAAATTCTAGCTGGCATGTCATTGAAGAACGTTTGGTGAGAAACGCGTGCTGTGAATGGTTTATAAGGTTTAGTGACAACAAGAATTCGACCATGTGGCATTTTATTATCCTCTCGAACACCTTAGAACAAATTGAAATATCATTAATGGGACGATAATTGCTGACTTCATGTCGTGAGCCACATTTATAGCGGGACTTATTTGTAGAACTTTTCCAATGAAGAGGGAATGAACCTGATGTTAGAAAAAGTGAATACATATTAAGCAGAAGTAGAGGGATGCCTTTCCCGCGGTATTTTGGAACAACGGTGTGAATGCCATCAGGACCAGGTAGGTGAGAAGGTTTGCTAATAGATAACAGGGAGTCTATGAGTCCCGCGTCAACAGGGATATGGTTTAGGAACGTACTTGTATTTAAAGGAAGAGGTGGGGGCAGCATGTTTTGATGCACATAATTGGGGACTTCGAACAGCCCTAGAAATCGTACTTGAATTGAAACCTCCCACGCAAGTAATAAGTCGGAGACCTGGTACTGGCAGCAGTAGGCAATTGTCATTCATGGATTGAGACAGAGTTTATTGATGTACAACAGTATTAGATAAATCACAGCCTGTTATTGGCTGATCTCATTAGCACATGCAATACCATAATCTGTACGTTAATTGGTGGAATACGGAACAGATGAATTGACGAATAACCGAAGGCACAACACTAAGACCGTTCGTTCATTCCTGATGTTGTATCATTAGCGCGATATTTGGATTGGCCGTCTGTCAGATCTTCTGTTGTGTCGGGGTTTGGATGATCGGTTAATCGAGATTTTCACCATACATCTGTCCTTCAATTTCGAAGGAAGCAGCAAAATATGAGTTAAAGACCTCACAAAGTTCTACAGGATCATCTACAGTGGTCTTGTCTTGATGTGTCACTACTAAGATGGCAGGGTCTCTCCCATTATCCCCGGTTCTCATCAACTGCACCAACTGTGAGCTATTATTTGTGCTGCTACGCGCACGTTTTCTTCACTTATGTGGATCATTTTGGTTCTGTGTTCAGTAACACTGGTCATTTTACGCATTTACATACTAAGAGAAATCGCGTGTTTTCCGGCATCGCGATATAACATTTTTGAGCTTACCATGCTCCATTGGAGTGAGAATTATGCCGTTAACGTACACATTAAGGTGTTTGATTTTTGCTGGGGCAAAGATGTTTATGCAAGTCCTGAAGTGTTCGTTATATGCCTAGGCTGCGATACTAGGGTCAGCGGTCAGAAAAAATGCGTTTCACTCCAGAGATCTCAGCAGTGTGGTGAACCTGTTCCAGTCGGCGAACTTAGTTTGGCGGTAATGTATGAAGGTCTACTCTTTTACAGCTTTTAGGTCGAACATGAAGTTGACTATGCCGTGATCACTTCTTGGAAAATGCCATAAGATGGACACAGTAGCAGAAGAGATGCCTGTGGTAAAGATGAGGTCTAAAGTGTGATCTTGCCTAGCGGGAGCTGAAACATTTTGGCGCCATCCGTTTATTTGGACACATGTAAGAAACAGCTTGATTTGCGGGGGCTGTGGAAGAGGTCCAGGAGACATTGTGCATGTCGAAGTATCCGCCAACTATTTTATACTGTGAAGGTAACTTTGATACCTAGTTCAGTCCATTACCAAGGTTCGTCATGTCGTCATGAATGAGAGTACGAATAATTAACAGGATCCAGCCGACACCAGCAGCCATAAGGGGTCATCTATCATACCAAGACATGGCTCCCCAAGTATGGTTGCAGAATATTTCTCCCTTAGGTTAGTTAAGCATCTTCCATCTCGTCCTACACCATGATTTCTGCAGAACATGTGATGGACTATAACGTTTATTTGTGTGTCTGGAGTCTCAGAGGTGCACGAAGCTTCAGTGTTCAGAATAATATAAGGATTATACAAGAAGATGAGGGATCTAAAAATATGCATCTTATTAATTAGCGAACGTGCATTAAAAACAATAAACCTAGTGCGTTCTTCTTATTAGGCATCATATTTGGACCTTTAAACATGTCTAAAACAGAAATGTCTCTGTGATACAGAGAATCTGGTGACATCGCTAGGTCTGACGTTCTTATAGTGGGCCCATTAGGGAATGATTGGGCGTTTGATTCCGTGACAGGAATTTTTGAGAATATGTCAGTAAGGTATGGTTGGGTAGTGGAACTATGGGGAACGGAGTTAGTAGGGGGGGTTAAGGGTATGTGTCCCTGTAAAAAATGGTAAGGCTGAGGTGAATTGGTCACGCCCACCTGCACGTTGTCAACGAAGAAATCACGGGTTGCGGTTAGGTGAGTATTTGAAGTGTAGGAGCATCCGTATTGAAGGGGGTGTTGAACGTAGGTTAAACAACTTCAACGGGGTTCTGGTTTAGCCTTACATGAATAGATGCGACACGCGAGAGACTGATATTACTAGACAGAGGCCTGGAATTGGGAGTTGGTGAAAGATGAGTCTTTTTATTCGCTGGGTGTGGAGTTGCGTTTTCTTGCCTGTTTAGTCCCTTAAAATGCAAAAGAGGAAACCTTGAGCGACCCGTAGGGTAACGACTGGGAGAGGGTTTGTTATCACGGATACCCCATTGGTGGTCGGTTTGTGGTTTCCCACAGAGTTGGTTCGGAACTGGGGCACCGACGTGTCTTTGACTAATGGATTGCCGGTGTCCTGTTTCATTCGAGCCAGTTTTCGCACAGATAGGTTGCGGACTAGACGCTCCATTGATTTCTATATGGGCACAGTCATTCGCATACCCTCTTTTGCCAGCTGATTTCTCGACCGAGCTCCCACCTACGCTCGTCACACTGTTAGAGCTGTCAAGATCTCCTGTTAGATCAATCGGGTTAGCGAATTTGTACTTTTTGATTGCGTTCGCATTGTCGGTGGGATCGTTGATACATTCGGGAGTGGTGCAACAAAACGAAGCTGCGCGATCTTCGAGGTCCAGTCTAATGTTTCTGGTTTTTTTTAGTGTAACATCCCATTTTTTATACTAACTCTGTGAAGCGAGCAAACTATCTCCCTCTCAGTTGCTTGCGTCAAAGTTTCATAAACACGGTCATTTGCCATTTGAACACGTCCTTTTTGACAACAGGCTTCATGTTTGTGGTACTGTTTATTTAATCGTTTTTGTACCGTTTGTAAATATTTGCTGTGATCGCTCACAACTCAGCGTGTTTCTCATAGATGCGTTTGAGAATTATTATTATTATTGTTGTTGTTATTACTGTTATTATAACGTCGTGTCATAATTTGGTGCGTCCTGGATCACATGGTTAGAGACGGAGGTCCTGTTTATTAAGAGGTTTTGACATTCTCTTTCTGGGGGTTCCCTGTCCTCCATAATTTTTGACAAGTCAAGCGAGGTTTTTACTTAATAATTTCCTGGCACTGTATGAACTGTATTGCAATCGCTTCGCTATGGAATTTGAATAGTAGCGGGCAGCAGAATTTTCGTGTCTTCTTACCAAGACGGATGCAGGTATATGATGTTGGGTCTGTTTTAGTAACCTTCGAGACCATTTTTTAACGATTTCCAGGTGCAGCTTATCTGGCACATTGAATATGATGGCGTTATTTGAGCAACGCATCCAGTTCGTGATTTCTGTAACTAATGTGCTGATGAAAATATTTGCGCTCCAAATGTTATTCATCTTGGGACCTCCGGGCGCTTTCAAAATGTAAGATAAATAGACAACATTAGCCTTTAGGGAATCAAGAGCAGCATGACTTGCCCTTAAATGGGCGAGCTCTGCTTCCAGCTTAGATACCTTGCAAAATAAATCCGCCAATACACTATCTACAGGAACAGAACAGTTTTTAGTCTGAAAGGTGAGAACCATCAGATTATCTCCACCCCCTTTAATGGCGGCAATTATGGAAGACCCTGCAAAAGTTTTGGACTTAGAACGTTCGCCTTTAGGACGATTAACATCAACTATGGAGCTTGGTAGTGTGGTTCCGGCCTCAGCGGATCTTGTATGACAGGTGATTTTGGTCACCATGGCTCGTAAATATAACTATATTTTAGGACAGACGTGGAAGTAAGTGGAATGTGACCAGGTTATATAGAATAACAGTACCACCGATATAAGTATGTGAGAACTTTCAAATTAAATATTCACATGGTAGTTAGCTCCCTTTTCGAACCGCGCGCGTACACAAACTTAACTTGATATGCGCCTGAATCGTTATTGAACGATTCAATAGTCGCTATTTCTTCAACAAAAGAATGCTGTGAGAATTTAGCTCTAAAAGCCATGACAATGTTTTTCACTACCGAGCCCTTTCCGTGCAAAGCGTGAACGATCAACCGCCACCAAATCCCAAACATGATTTACTCGACGATCCTACAGTACTATTCGGCAGGCAGTGAAATATGCGAGAAAAATGTGACAGTCAATATTAACAATATACATATTCCATAGATACAGCAAGTTCCGCAAGTTCCGTTGATAAGTCAAACAGAACGAAACATGTTCATCTCCGGCAGAGTACACCAAATTAAAGTGGGTAGTCACACGACGACCTCCAAATCAACAAAGCGATGTGTAACGCGCAACCGAAACCAGCGAGCGCGCACGGATTGATTGAAGTTGTTTAACCTACGTTCAACACCCCCTTCAATACGGATGCTCCTACACTTCAAATACTCACCTAACCGCAACCCGTGATTTCTTCGTTGACAACGTGCAGGTGGGCGTGACCAATTCACCTCAGCCTTACCATTTTTTACAGGGACACATACCCTTAACCCCCCCTACTAACTCCGTTCCCCATAGTTCCACTACCCAACCATACCTTACTGACATATTCTCAAAAATTCCTGTCACGGAATCAAACGCCCAATCATTCCCTAATGGGCCCACTATAAGAACGTCAGACCTAGCGATGTCACCAGATTCTCTGTATCACAGAGACATTTCTGTTTTAGACATGTTTAAAGGTCCAAATATGATGCCTAATAAGAAGAACGCACTAGGTTTATTGTTTTTAATGCACGTTCGCTAATTAATAAGATGCATATTTTTAGATCCCTCATCTTCTTGTATAATCCTTATATTATTCTGAACACTGAAGCTTCGTGCACCTCTGAGACTCCAGACACACAAATAAACGTTATAGTCCATCACATGTTCTGCAGAAATCATGGTGTAGGACGAGATGGAAGATGCTTAACTAACCTAAGGGAGAAATATTCTGCAACCATACTTGGGGAGCCATGTCTTGGTATGATAGATGACCCCTTATGGCTGCTGGTGTCGGCTGGATCCTGTTAATTATTCGTACTCTCATTCATGACGACATGACGAACCTTGGTAATGGACTGAACTAGGTATCAAAGTTACCTTCACAGTATAAAATAGTTGGCGGATACTTCGACATGCACAATGTCTCCTGGACCTCTTCCACAGCCCCCGCAAATCAAGCTGTTTCTTACATGTGTCCAAATAAACGGATGGCGCCAAAATGTTTCAGCTCCCGCTAGGCAAGATCACACTTTAGACCTCATCTTTACCACAGGCATCTCTTCTGCTACTGTGTCCATCTTATGGCATTTTCCAAGAAGTGATCACGGCATAGTCAACTTCATGTTCGACCTAAAAGCTGTAAAAGAGTAGACCTTCATACATTACCGCCAAACTAAGTTCGCCGACTGGAACAGGTTCACCACACTGCTGAGATCTCTGGAGTGAAACGCATTTTTTCTGACCGCTGACCCTAGTATCGCAGCCTAGGCATATAACGAACACTTCAGGACTTGCATAAACATCTTTGCCCCAGCAAAAATCAAACACCTTAATGTGTACGTTAACGGCATAATTCTCACTCCAATGGAGCATGGTAAGCTCAAAAATGTTATATCGCGATGCCGGAAAACACGCGATTTCTCTTAGTATGTAAATGCGTAAAATGACCAGTGTTACTGAACACAGAACCAAAATGATCCACATAAGTGAAGAAAACGTGCGCGTAGCAGCACAAATAATAGCTCACAGTTGGTGCAGTTGATGAGAACCGGGGATAATGGGAGAGACCCTGCCATCTTAGTAGTGACACATCAAGACAAGACCACTGTAGATGATCCTGTAGAACTTTGTGAGGTCTTTAACTCATATTTTGCTGCTTCCTTCGAAATTGAAGGACAGATGTATGGTGAAAATCTCGATTAACCGATCATCCAAACCCCGACACAACAGAAGATCTGACAGACGGCCAATCCAAATATCGCGCTAATGATACAACATCAGGAATGAACGAACGGTCTTAGTGTTGTGCCTTCGGTTATTCGTCAATTCATCTGTTCCGTATTCCACCAATTAACGTACAGATTATGGTATTGCATGTGCTAATGAGATCAGCCAATAACAGGCTGTGATTTATCTAATACTGTTGTACATCAATAAACTCTGTCTCAATCCATGAATGACAATTGCCTACTGCTGCCAGTACCAGGTCTCCGACTTATTACTTGCGTGGGAGGTTTCAATTCAAGTACGATTTCTAGGGCTGTTCGAAGTCCCCAATTATGTGCATCAAAACATGCTGCCCCCACCTCTTCCTTTAAATACAAGTACGTTCCTAAACCATATCCCTGTTGACGCGGGACTCATAGACTCCCTGTTATCTATTAGCAAACCTTCTCACCTACCTGGTCCTGATGGCATTCACACCGTTGTTCCAAAATACCGCGGGAAAGGCATCCCTCTACTTCTGCTTAATATGTATTCACTTTTTCTAACATCAGGTTCATTCCCTCTTCATTGGAAAAGTTCTACAAATAAGTCCCGCTATAAATGTGGCTCACGACATGAAGTCAGCAATTATCGTCCCATTAATGATATTTCAATTTGTTCTAAGGTGTTCGAGAGGATAATAAAATGCCACATGGTCGAATTCTTGTTGTCACTAAACCTTATAAACCATTCACAGCACGCGTTTCTCACCAAACGTTCTTCAATGACATGCCAGCTAGAATTTCTTTACAATGTGACAGAATCAACTGACGCCGGTGAGACGATTATCATTATACTGTTGAACATGGCAAAGGCTTTCGATTGCTTGCGTCATAAGCGTATTCTGCTCAAAACAGTATCCTCTGGTATACGTGATCCGTTGTTTAGCTGGTTGTCCTCATACATAACAGGGCGCGCACAAGCAGTGAAAATATGAGACAATAGCTCAGCGCCCAGACCAGTAACTAGCGGGGGTGATGCAAGGACGTGTTGTGGGACTCTTACTCTTTCTCATATACATATAAGCGCCTCTTGATAAAAATAGCATCTTTTGGCATACAAGATCCGTTGTATAGCTGGCTGTCGTCATACCTTGAAGGTTGCACTTAAACAGTCAAACTAGGGGATTGCCAGTCAACACCAAAACCAGTGACTAGTGAGGTGATCCAAGGAGGCGTTCTGGGGCCGTTGCTCTTCTCAATGTGCATAAATGTCTTATGCAGCGTTATTACACATGGGAAGCCATTTCTGTTTGCTGACGATATCAAAATCGTTTGCACATATTGCCAGAGCACTACCATCAACTTCTGTCTACAAATTATGCGACAGGACCTAGCGTCATTGCAGTTGTGGTGCAGAACATGGCTGATGTGGTTCTCAGCGGACAAATCGAACATCATCACTCATGGTTGTAAGTTACCCCATGGCTCCATTTAACTAGATGGTTTCAGTATTGATAAAGCCACTTCTGTCAGTGATCTAGGAATACGGTACTCACACTCCTCCAATTTCTCTGAACATCTATGCTTCCAGGTAGCAAAAACCAGAAAAACAATAGGCTGTATCAAAAAGACGTTCAGTCTACCAGCTGCGAAGCTGACGCTCTACAAAATCTGTGCTCGGCCTTAACTCATTTCATTTACCGTCGTCTGCGCAAGTCTGATAGGCTTGTGTTAGAAATCCTTCGACGATCGTTTACCAAAAACATATTAGGATATTCTTCTCTGCTCACCTACAGACAGCGCTGAAAAAACTTGGTATTGATCCACTTTGGCTGCGTATGCTCAAGTTGAACCTAACGCTGCTGCATAAACTCATACATTCGGATGCGATTACTAAAGCGTTTACCGTCCACTTACAACACAGCCCTCCATATTGTCTAAGAAATAAAGGATCTGTTGAAGTAGCTGCTTGCGTGAGTGTTTGATTATCGATTTGTGTTAATACAATATTCCCTGCTCTATTTATTCCCTTCTTATTGATTCGTATTCTTACGTTGAAATTCTTTATACCGATTACGAGCCTTTCTTACGATCTGACACTACCGCTCAAGTTACGCACGTGACAAATCATATCTCCTATAGATGCGGATCTTGATGTATTATTAAATCTTGATAGTGTTTACTTGTAAAACTTGTTTCCGCGTAGTTTTTCTCCCTTACTTTCCTCTGTCTGACCTTTGTTTATATGTACCCTAGTTTCATTTTCGCCTGACCGCTTCGCCATCACGTGGCTTTTGCATTCGGTAATATTTACATGAACCGTTAATCTCGGGACTTGTGTACTTGGTGGATTCAGTATCGAGGTTTGTTGTTGTCCTCCACTATTTGGTTTGTCACATTATTTTTTAACATTAGCACCTTATTAACAAGAAACTTGCCAATACGACCGTCTTCTTTTTGGATCCGAATTGGTTGCTCGACGGGCTCAGAATTTATAAACGCTCGTTACTTACAGACGTGACTATCGTGGATCCAGCGTATCGATAGACGTTGCGAGATGACTAAGCGTTGCTTGAACAACCACTGGTCTTCCGGGCTCAACAGGTTCGACCTTGCCAACCCTGATAGCCAGGAAAACATCTTCCTTGTAAAGTTTTCCTACATTTGAACTAAACTTCCAAATGAAGTCAGAGCCAGTAAGAGCATTCAGTGTTTTGCAATTCGTTTGGACAGTCAAGCTACGTTAACTTACACAATGTCTATCTTCAAACTCTCCGTATCACCTGATGATTTTTTCAGTGTGGTCCGAAAAACATTTAGCAGCCCGATGCGCATTACGTAGATAACCACCCATCTGTCCAACGCCCCTTGAGTACAGCCTGCTTGAAACAGTTTGTCATATGGTTTACTCACAAAACCATTCAGCATTTGGGCAACTGCGCGCTCACCAAACCGCTTAAAACACAACATTAGTTGAATGACATGCGTTTATTCATGTATATGCAGTGCCCAAATTGCCAGGAATTGTGAACGCGGCGCTTAATGATAAGTCCAACAAAACGACGTCATGTAAGCTTTTGGCTATCAGACGCTCACTTCATGCTGCTCTCCAAACCGTCGACTCAGTTCCGCGTATGCTCGAATAAATCCCGAGTACATAGCAAAATGCCACAACAAAAAGTAGATAGGGTTATATATTCCCATCATCATAGCGAAAATAATAATATCGTATGAGTTCCTTCTCAAAAAATTCCGCTGGCACATTTTTTGTCGTAGTAAATGTTATAACCCCACATTTTCTCATCCAACGTGTGGAATTATATTCTCCTTTCCGATCTCCATATTATCCACTGAGCGAGGAAACTTATCTACGACGCATGGGAGCACGGAACTTCGTCTTAGATAAACGGTTCGCGCGATGTTTAACTTTTTGACGTCTTTCGGGGAATCGACGAAATCCTGCGTTGGAATCTGCCCACTCGTTCGCTGGATTTTGAGATTTTCCGCCTTGTCTCTCCAAAGCCGACCTATCTCTACATTATCCGGACGCCAATTTCATCCCTTAATTGCGAAACACTCCAAAGGTGCGTTTTTTGGGCTTCCTCCAGGAGTGACCTTGAACTATTTGAAAAATTCTTCATCCCACTACCGTGTAGAGAATAAATTATCGTGACATCCCATTTGTTCGAGACTAAATCTGTGAAGCGACCAATCTATCTCCTTCTCTGTTGCGTGCGTCAAAGTTTTCATAAACTAAAATAATACGCCTTTTGACCACGTACTTCTTGACGGAAAGCTTTACGTTTTGCTACTGATTATATATTCGTTTTTGTATGGTTTGTAAATATCTGCAGTGATCGCGCATAACCCAATTTGCTTTTTCTATTTGTGTTGAGAGATATATAACATTATCATTATTAAAATTTTCTCTAATTCCCTTTGATAGCCGCAATGGCGAGCCTCAATTGGTGAGCAATGTGGCCGGGCAATAATGCGTTGAACAAAACAGTGCGCAAGAGCGTTCCTCGTTCATCGCTGGAATAAAGCGAGACAAAACCAAGTAAACACAGCAGAATTGTCAAAACCCGTGGTGGGGTAACACGTTCGTGAGTCCGAGACCAACTCACCTATTCCTAACGACTTTGCGGCCAACTTGCGCATTGCAAAACACCAGAAACAAACAACCCAAGCAAGATACAAACGAGTTTCAGAGATCATTACGCCATAAAATATTAATCTACCCTGAAAGTGTTCATCACCCTACCCCTCACGTGACTCAAATCGAGACGGGAATCCTATGGATTTGGAGAGTGCGCGTCCAGCTTGTTAGTAAATACAAGGAGGCAGCAAATGCACTGGCTGAAAATTACGTCAAAGTACTCTGTTTTGAGCGAACAGAAACCGCAAACGACCTGCGCGATGCTTGTTCTGAAGAGAAGGCCGAACAATCTTCTGACAACTTGAGTTTTAATACGGCACGTGTGAGACGCAAATCTTCAAATCTTGTTGTGGTAAAATTGCATCAATATTGTCTGAAGAATGCACAGGCGTTTCATTACAACAATTATTTGCGCTGTTTAACTTATTTTGAGGCCGAGGAAAATTCCGACTCCAATGGTTAAATCGGGACATCGCTAATCCCCTCGAAACCGCCATCCAGTGGCATTGTCGTCGTATTTGCGAATGCATGGGAAACTCGATGACGGAAATTCCCAAAAAGTACTAGGAACCTGCCTAAAGCTCGACGCGGCATTCAGAATACTAAGGAATGCCACACAAATATCATGGGAACGATGAACCGTGGACGGTCGCTATGGACGTTGACGTATATACGGATGTGGTTTTCCTCGATTTCTTAAAGATATTCGACAGTTTGTCTGAAGATAATTCATTGAGTAAACTCGGAGCGGTAGTCTACCACTATGACCCCCGGGCTAAACACGGGACGTCTGTTTCCAGATTCGTGTCAGCGGGGTTCGCACCTCTAGTATGAGACTTTTAGTAGGGTCCCTCATGGCTCCATCCTTCGTGAACAAACTACCCAGTTTAGTAAGTTCCAGAATATCCTGGTGTTGGATGGCCAAACTCTTCCGTGCTTTTCACACTTTACTGGGCAAAAAGACGCTGACTTGGATTCTTTGTAGCGCTCGGCTATCCAAAACGTTCTGCAACTCAACGTCATTAGATGAAGGGCCTTGAGAATTGGAAAGTGAGCAGAAGTCATTCGTCGGGTGAGACTGGGCTGCTAGTGATAACCCAAAAGTTTGATCTTGGGACCACTTTCACAATTGATATATTGCGATCAGTAAGCTGTGATACGCTCATCCTGGAGAACACTTTTCGGATGAACCTCCTTAGCCGTCTGCTAGGCCAGTTCACCCCGGAGACTTTAGAAGGAGTGTTTGCCAGCTCAGTCCGTCCGCGCCTGAACGGTAATATCCAGGCCCGTGCTTTTTTAGGATGAGACATCGATGTTCGATGTGGTTTAACTTGGGCCCAAGAACGCGTATAGGCATTGTGTCAACAATCTTAACCAGAGAGACTCCGCATGCTTTACCCTCTTGGTGCTAAATACGGTCCAACCCGTGTGGACACGATAGTACACAGCCTGTGTGGCCACTTGTTATACAGACAGCCTGCCCGCCTTCTTCGCAGATATAATTGTTTTCTTGCGGGTGAAATTCACTACCGAAAACGGTAGTACAAGCGGCTATTTCTCAAACGTTTAGAAAGAGGGTAGATGGACCTAGGAGGATTGCTCACAGTTAAAATTTCGAGGTCCCAGTTGTCGTCTTTGGTGAAAGCACGATTTCGATTAAGCAAGCAAATAACTGGTTAACCCCTGATTTGTTAGTTGCTTGTCTGTTTGAAGGCAGCTTGCTTCGTGCTCGGCTCATCCTCAAGGGTAATCTGAAGAACGTGTTGGGGTTATTTTGCAACAAATGTGCAAGTAGTTTCAGCATGTTAGAGCAATTAGGGATGAAGGAACAATAATAACTGGCAATCCCCGAAAATCGACTGAGGGTTCTGGTATTCTGAGGCAATGGATAACTGGAAATCGCGTTGGTTTTCACCTGTAATGATCTGACGTCGTCTATGTCGATGTGGAGTCCGAAAAAGTCGATGGGAGAGGCACCGAAGACAAACTTGGTTGTGATGATGGTGACGCTATATAGGTTTGAACGATTCAAATCAGTTTAGTGAGGTATATGCTCCCACGCGTTGCTGCTGGCAACGACTATAACATCGATTTAAACGAATACAAATCTTTTCCGTTTAGATCGTGGTCCATGGAGCGCTGAGATGTTTGGGTAGCGTTTCTGAGGCCAAAGAACATAGGAACGAGTCCAAACAGGCCAAATTGGCCTGTGATCGCTGTTTTTGCGATGTTTTTGGGAGCCGCAGGGACTTCATGATAGGCTTCGACCAGCTTCATTTTGAAAAAGATATGCTTTTCAGAAATGTCAAAGGAAAGTCATGAGTATGCGAAGTAGGATAACAATCTGGCACGCGGTGGCAACCGCACGGTCCTCAGTCAAGCGCAACCTTCTTGTGAACTATCTTAAAAGGCGATTACTTTGGCTGCCCGCAGGACGATAATTCCCAGACGGAGCACCCATTAAAATTCTGCCTCGGCGAGTTTCGGCTTCCCAGGGCGTGAAACTGGCGTGAACTTGCAAATTTGGTGATCTCATCTGATGGCGAGTTGATGGGGTACGCCAGGTTTTGGCGCCGTGGCAGTAGGTGGCGGTTGATGGGTTGCCGGGAATCGTTCAAACAACACAAATACTGGTAGACCGTCGGTAAAACCGTTCGAAGGCGGATCGGGTTGGTGGCGTTGACTTTACCTTGAACGGACAATGTAGTGGTGCCCTCTGCGGGTTTCCGGCGACTAAGGTTAACGCCCGGACCGTGTTCTGTGTGAAAGTCGATGCCGATAATTTGGTTTTGGACATTGACAATGATAGAAACTCGAGAGAAGCTTCGGCGTAGTCCAATATCGGCTGTCAAGAAATTTTGGCTGTGGGCCAGGCTGATGGAATTGTTGCCCGTCTGTCGGGTGTACTCCATGGGTTTGAGATCGCGTATGGTTTTACCTGAGGTGCGGCAGTGGTTCGTGCACTGGTGTTAATAACGAAACGAAGTCCTATGGATATATCACGCATATAGAACAGGCGACTGTTGGTCTGGCCAGCAACAGCTTCCGCCATTACTGGTTGGCTAGGTCGTTTTGATGATGATTATGTACATACGTGGGCGTTAGCACCGAAACTTCTGCGGCAGTAACAGATGCTAGAGGTTTGAAATTTTGATGTAGAAGGTCGCGAGCAGGAATGAGACGGAATGCGTGAGAAGTTACGGCACTTCGTGAGGCGTCCAGCTAAGTTACTCACAGTGGTCGTTATCTTCGACACCCAACGTTGGAGGCTATCAAGCGTATATTGTTGTGGGTAAGCGCGAAAAAGAAAAGGGCACACGCGTGGGTGACGCAGCGCTTGAAGAAATACCCGTGAAAAGTCACCGCCGTCTCCGCTAACTTTTCTAGTGAAGTGTTGGGTTTCTGCATTGAAAACCTGACTGAGGTGTTGAAAGGGGGAGGTAATCCACAGTTGCTTGAGGGTGGGACCACACATGTTGCCAAAACCGAACGTGCCTCTCATATGACGGAGCATCTGAGAGGGGGTGCGACTACCCCACCCGACGACCGAAAGCATTTGCTGAGGCTGGGTCTCGTCTGACGCCGTGGTACGCTTTAAAGCGGCTATCTTGTGTCCATCGTAAAGGAGATCACCTAGCATGGGGTCCAGTACATCAATTACTTACGAAACAACGTTTGTAGACGGCTGTTTGATCAGACAAAAAAATGCGTGCCTGTAAAGTAATCTTACGGAATCGGAAAAGTGCTTCCACCTGAGTGGACTGAACGTGGGGGTTCGAAATACCCAATGTAGATAACTTATAAATAAATAAATAATATATATTTCCCAACGCATATGTGAGAAGCACGCTTGGTTACGCGCGATCACTGTGGATATTTGCAAACCATACATAAACGAATAATTTAACAGTAGCACAAACGTGAAGTTTCTTGCAAGAATTACGTGGTCAAAGAGGAAAACGACTGTAGTTTACGGAACTTTCACGCAAGCAACAGAGAAATAGATAGTTCGCTCATTTCACCGATTCAGTCTCAAAAAATGGGATGTCACACTAAATCACTGTTTACAAGGTTGTTGGATGAGCGATTTTTCAAATATTTCCAGGTCACTCAGGAAGAATGTCCAACCGTACCATCGGAATTTTTTGCTGTTGGGGAATAAATTGGCCTCCGGAAATTGTCAAGATAGATCGGCTTTGGCGAGGAATGGCGGAAAATCCCAAACTCAAGCGAAGGAATGGGCAAATTTCAACGCAAGATTTCGCCGATTGCTCGAAAACGTCACAAAGTTGAACATCTCGTGAACCGTTCAGCTTAGACGAAGTTCCGTGCGTCCATCCGTCGCAGAAACATTTCCTCGCTCAATGGATAGAATGGGAATCGGGAGGGAGAACGTAATTTCACACTTAAGATTAATAGCGCTCTTGGGAAATAAACTGGCGCCATAATCGGAAGTCACGGCAAAATACTTGGAGTTTTAAGCCTGTCAGTAACGGAACCAATAAATACGTGTGTATAACCGACTTGTCGTAGAATTTAGGGCTCGCCAATTTGTGTAGTGCATCTGATCACCACCTAGAGCTTAATTATGAATACGAGGCGAAAGGTGGTGATAATGAAAGGGGGTGACTTCCAGCAGTTCGTCAGATATTTCAGTCAGGGTACAGACCGTCCTCTAAGGGTGGCGCGTAGTTCAAGTGCATAAGGGGTCTCAATTGCAGATAGATGTAATACTGTTGCGGTTGGAAAGGGGTTGTGTTCAACAAATATCCAGTCAGGAAGGTCAATATCTCATTTTGTGCAGCCCGGTTTCAGCTGACCAGTCGATTCCAATTCGCTCCGTCCAAACCTTCCAACAGTGAAAACGTTTTCGTTCCGCCTAACTACCTTGAATCGGCCCGGATATTGCTGCTGTGATGGCTTTCTGAGGGCATCCAGGCGTAAAAACACAAAGTTAAGTGTGAACAAGTCAGGATTTTTGTTCTTTGCGCCAATGTTACGGGTTGATGTGGAACGAAGGCTAGACGTGTGTCAGCGTAAACGAGAAACGTAATCTGTACCTGGGTCTGAGCATGTCAACGGTTGAAGCAATTCCCTTGGAAGGTGCGAAATGATACCTTAACCGCTTTCCGAGGCATTAAAACTGATATACCCTTTAGCGTTGGACCGGGCGTTTATCGAGGTTTTCACCTGCCTGTTAAGACGCCCGACTGAACCAATAGCACAGGCATGATATGCTGTCGTGTTATTGCGTGAACAACCCAGTAACTGCGCAAAGTTAAGAAAAAGGGAGGACTGAAACTGGGTAGAGGCCCAGTCGCATTCGATGCATCCGCCGCAAGAGACAGGCGTTTGGATCGCAACTAATGGAGTACAGTTTAGTGGCGTGGCATAAGGCTTTCTTCGACGTTGAGGAGGCTAATTTTGCTTCAAGTGAGAGTTCAATGGACATGCGTTTCAAGGTATTTAAATCGGTCAGAGGTCTTGAAAAGTTCGCGCCATTGTGGATGACACGTTGACAATAGTTGAGTATGCCGAGGAATCGTCAGGGCTGGGTTATCTTGGCGGGAATCAGAAAAGTAAAGATAGACCCAACCTTATCTGGCGGAAGTTTGATGCCGGTTTGATTGTTCGATGTCCCAAGATATTCGTTGAACTTGCCTCGAAGGAACACTTACCAAAGTTGGTTTTAAAATCATATTGCGCAAAACGATGGGAAACGCCGGACGTATGCGAACGGCCGTTCACAATACACTTCGTCCATGAACCTCTTAAACGTTTGGGCTGTATTGCGGAGCCCGAAGGACCCCCTTGAGATCTCTGGAAATCCAAATGGTGTTGTTATAGCTCCCTTCAGACTGTCATTCTCAACAACCGAGATGTGGTAATGAGCGCACTAGGTCTAGTTTAGAGAAACTGGTAGCGCTGGCGAATCTTGAAAAACATCGTGCATATACGGTATGGGGTGCCTGTTTGGGAGTGTAAGTTGTTAAGAGCGCGGTAATCATCGCTGGGGCGTCCGCCGCTCGGAGATCTTCTAGGTGTCATGTGCAACGGTGTCGCCAAAGATTTGTTTGAAACTCGAAATATGCCCAACCGAAGCACATGTTCGAATTCAGCCTTGGCTATTTTGAGTTTGTCAGGATGTAAACGGCGTGAGCGAGGGGAGACTGGGGGACTGCGTGCTGTAGCCTGATTTTTGTCTGGGCATGTGAGCACGGCTGAGCTAACGAAGGAAAATCCCTCAGCAGTGCTGTGAACGTTGGTGTTGGTGGGAGAGCAGGCCGGATGCCGACTGACTCGACCAATAATTGAACGCCATTTACTGTGCAGGTGCAGTGCTGTCAATTAGTTTACACCTCTTGCCATCAGCAAAAAGGTTAGAATGTGACGGAAAGTCGCCACGGATGAGTGTTGCCTGAATATCGACAAGCAGGAATATCCATTGGAAACGTCGCTNGCGGGAATCAGAAAAGTAAAGATAGACCCAACCTTATCTGGCGGAAGTTTGATGCCGGTTTGATTGTTCGATGTCCCAAGATATTCGTTGAACTTGCCTCGAAGGAACACTTACCAAAGTTGGTTTTAAAATCATATTGCGCAAAACGATGGGAAACGCCGGACGTATGCGAACGGCCGTTCACAATACACTTCGTCCATGAACCTCTTAAACGTTTGGGCTGTATTGCGGAGCCCGAAGGACCCCCTTGAGATCTCTGGAAATCCAAATGGTGTTGTTATAGCTCCCTTCAGACTGTCATTCTCAACAACCGAGATGTGGTAATGAGCGCACTAGGTCTAGTTTAGAGAAACTGGTAGCGCTGGCGAATCTTGAAAAACATCGTGCATATACGGTATGGGGTGCCTGTTTGGGAGTGTAAGTTGTTAAGAGCGCGGTAATCATCGCTGGGGCGTCCGCCGCTCGGAGATCTTCTAGGTGTCATGTGCAACGGTGTCGCCAAAGATTTGTTTGAAACTCGAAATATGCCCAACCGAAGCACATGTTCGAATTCAGCCTTGGCTATTTTGAGTTTGTCAGGATGTAAACGGCGTGAGCGAGGGGAGACTGGGGGACTGCGTGCTGTAGCCTGATTTTTGTCTGGGCATGTGAGCACGGCTGAGCTAACGAAGGAAAATCCCTCAGCAGTGCTGTGAACGTTGGTGTTGGTGGGAGAGCAGGCCGGATGCCGACTGACTCGACCAATAATTGAACGCCATTTACTGTGCAGGTGCAGTGCTGTCAATTAGTTTACACCTCTTGCCATCAGCAAAAAGGTTAGAATGTGACGGAAAGTCGCCACGGATGAGTGTTGCCTGAATATCGACAAGCAGGAATATCCATTGGAAACGTCGCTGGAAACCGGGATCGACAGTGAGCGAGCGTTCTCCGAGAGCTTTGATGCGACTGTGATTCGCGGCCTGTAAAGTGCACTGGTCGGACTGAGCTCAGTCATTTGCTTGCGGTGGAATAACGCTGAGCTCGACTCCAGCAACAATGGGGGAACCACAAGCCGGTCGATCGATGCTTGGTGTGAAGTGGGCGACTAGCATCTGCTGACTCAGCCACAGTCGTCGCCGTTGCTGGCTGGCCTGCCAGTTTGCCGGTGATGCATGGCGAGTTGGGGATATACGGGGCTGGGTGCACTTCTTTACTTCGTGCCGGAAGTTTTAGTGGTACCAACACCACCCTGAGTGACCGCGAGAGTTAGATCGTGCAAGGCTTCCGGGTGTGTGCCCTCCGAGCTCGTTGATTTGCATAATCATGCTGTCATTATGGTGGCACATACCTATCAGTAGCAGTAAACCACCATCACTCGTTGGAAATGAAAGGGCTGATATTGGAACGATAGTGTTCGTGACACACACCCGTTGTGAAGGAAAGGTTTCCGACAGTTTGATCGCAAGGGCCGCTAATATGTCGATTGAGCGGTCTTTATCCCACACCTGTTTTAAGATGGTACCAAGCTTCCGGGAGTCTATATGTTTTCTCATATAACCTTACATTTCGGGATAGGGACCAATCACCTAACTCGGCCGAATCGAACAGGTCGTGCAACAGCTGAGCCTATGACTTTCCAGTCCGTTCTATGATCGCGTCCTTCGAAGGAGTATAGGGGAAATCGGATGGAACTGACTCCAAAAGGTCCCCTGCTGCTGCAAAATTAGAATGAAGAGATCGCACCACGTGCGAGAATCTTATTCTCTCTGATGTTACCCGCCCGGTGGGAAAGACGGCCTCAGTCTGATGGAACCACGGTCGGGGATTTCGTCGGTAGTATCCGGGCAATTTTGAAGTAACACTGTTTTCGGTTTCAGTGTCGATGTCCACATTGTCGTCAAACACTGTTGATAATAACCAGGAGATGGATAGAGCACTGTTCGAAAAAAGTGGTCCAACTCACCAATTTCTCACTGGCCTAATCAATCAATTAGCAAGAACGGCCAAAATATGGTAACACAAAAAATGTTACGACGGTAACGGATGTGTACGAAAAGTATGCGTATAACTGAAAGGAAAACGATTAATAGAAATGGAATGACCCGCCGACAAGTCGAAATCCGTGGAATTGGATAGGCCACCACCCAAGAAAAGGACGGCACCAGAGGGTAGGTTCGGAATACGACCGATGGAAAACCCCACACGCGACGTGTGACGGCGAACGTTCACCGTCTATTGGAGCGGAGCTAAAAATCTCACCGTGCGACAACTTCGCCAACCTATAAATCCACGCAGATAAAGAAGACAGATACGCAGTTGGATGAATCCCGTTTATTCCCGATGGCGAAGTCCAGAAATGACCGTGATGCACTCAAACAATTACACACATGCAGGTAAAGAAAGCGGTACGCACAAAATTATGCAAAAATAAATGGTAAAATATGATTACGAACTGCATACACCATAGTAGTTAGCTCAGAGTTCTACTACACTGACTGAGGTATCCAATAGTTACCACCCGTCGTGTTGCTTCAAAGAGATTTTGAGGTCACAGCGTAGAAAACCCTAACGACAGATATATCCGGAGATATTTTGAAAGTGGCGGGTGGTTCCGTTATTCCTCAACTTTCCAAAAATCCGTACACAAGCGACAAGAAACGTGGAGAGAACGAGCCGCCAGTGACCTTGGCGATAAATTTTGTACTGTAATATTCAGAGCAGCCGCTCCCACTCTGACTGTCCGTAGCACTTGTGGCCCGAATATGGAGCAATATGAATGCACTAGGGAACAGCGCTCTTCCGAAGTAGGGGTTCGAACAACAGTTCTGAAAATAGAAATGATACGAAGAAGCATGAGCCGAGGGCCCAGTAAGCCATGCACGCTACTTACACAAACGCAAACTAAAACGGCGCCGACAACACAGCAGCACGCCCCGTTACACAACTCAAACTCAATCCGTGCGCGCTCGCTGGTTTTGGTTGCGCGTTGCAGTACTATTGATTCACTCGATTCAATTGGCTTAAACATCGCCTGCATATGTGAATTTGAAGAAGGTGACAACTGCGGAGAACAGCGAAAATTATGGAGTACGAATTGCTGTAAGAAACATTGCAACTCACTCAGGTCCGGTTAAAGGTTGCTACTGTGAACACTTTTCTTCGTGTTTATCGTAACAGTATTATCATAGTTTATTCCTATTGGGCCAACACAAGTCATCTGCCATACACACTGGAGCCTTTAACTACTAAAAAGAACCCGGACTACCAAAAAATGTGTGCTCAGATTTGTTGCACCCGACCAAAAGAGGAAGTAGCCCTAAAATGCATGTACACAAACTGTCTGAGCCTTCTGAACAAACTACCAGAAATCAGACAGCTGGTCCACGACACTAGCCATCACATTCTTGCTTTAACAGAGACCTGGCTTTCCGCGGATATCAGTGATAATGAACTGCATGTCCCTGGTTATTCTTTGTGCCGAACGGGCTCCTACCGTGGACGCATGGGAGTCTGCGCCGTTTTCCTAAGCCAGAAGCTCCCAGTGCCAGAGATATGCGACATGCTCTGGATCAAACTCCAAATTCGCAGACGTGACACGCTTCTTGCCGGTGTTATGTACAGTTCGTCGTCATGCAGTGCATCCGACGACGAGGCCATTCGTGCTACTCTAGACAGACTCACGTCTACCCAGCGTTTCTCTCATCTTCTTATTATGGGTGATTTCAACGTACCCAAACTCAACTCTCTGGCGGCTTCTCATGAGGTCTGTGGCCGCGGGTTCCCGAAACCATTGGCAATGTTGATCCATAAGAAAGCCTGGACACAGCGTGTCGATCTGCCTACAGGGCACCGTCCAGTACAGTCACCCTCCTTGCTCGGTCTGGTTATTACGAACGAGACTCACCTAGTAGATGGGGTGGTCATCAAACCACCGCTAGGGCATAGTGACCACATGCTACTAACCTTTGACTTTATCTGTCACTGGCTCCAAAACGCTGTAACAATAACTTCACTCCGAAACTTCCAGAAACCTGACTTTAACGCACGAAGAACGTTCTTAAGCACACTCAGCCTTGCATCCGTCTCAGTGAACTTGAACTACCTTCCCTTTAAAGCTGCCATTCACGAAACCGATTAGGCATTTGTTCCTCGAAGAATATGGAAGTTCCCCTCTCATGCACCGGTCCCGCGGAACATACGCCGCATTCTTGAAGTACGTTCTCGTCTATTCTCTAGGCAGAAGCTAACGGGTAAGTCAGAGGATCTGGAGGCCCTTCGCTCCGTACGAAACAGGTGCAATCAGGAAATCGGGCAACACATCCAACAGGCACATTCAGTAATCCCACAGGTAGCTCAAGAGAATCAGAATTTTCCTTTCAAGTATATACGTCGCCAGAGAAAAACTAGGCCCTCAGCGCTTTCCCTGCGGCTTCCCGACGAGGAAACCTCCCCCAACACCAAGTGGTTGCCGAGGTGTCCAGAGAATGCTACTCATCAGTCTACAATGTGGGTCTGCCAAACTGGCATCCAGTTCTCCCGCGGAGACATTTCCAATACCCCCTCCTGACGGCTGACTTCTCTGTGTCAAACGTTCAGACCTTTTGCTTGAGATCAATCCTTATAGTGCCATGAGACCGGGCGCAACCCATTCCCGGATCCTCAAGAAAGCGGCCCTCTTCAATCTTTTCAAACAGAAACTTCAGACAGGCACTCTTCCGGATGCATGGAAAGAGGCCACTCTCACCTATATTTAAAACAAGCGACCGTCACTCTCCTGCTATTTATCGGCCGATCAGCCTTACCAGCATCTCACTCAAGATGATGTAGAGACTGTTAAAACGCACCATCTTTAAGCATTTCTCCTCAACTAACATTTTCTCTTTGACCCAGCATGGCTTTCTTCCCGATCGGTCATGCATAACCAATATGTTAATCCTCATGATAGCCTAACGGTGGCCAAAGACAGTGGTCATATCTTGGATGCTATCTTCTTCGAATTTGCCAAAGCCTTCGACCGTGTCCCACACGGTCCTCTGGTACATAAACTAGAAGCTTATGGGATCCAAGGAGAGGTTCTGCCCTGGATTACTTCCTTTCTTGGTAACTGGACTTTCAGAGTAAAAGCCGGTTCAGGCCTTTTGTCTCCAGTTCGATTCTCTGTGAGAGTCCCTCAAGGATCGGTACTTGGTCCATTGTTGTTCCCGATTTACATCAATGATCTCCCCGAGTTGATCTTAAACAACCCCCTCCTCTATGCGAAGGATTTAAAAATCTGGAATGCCTGTGACCCCAGTGTATTGCAGACTGACCTTGACCGTATTAAGTGCTTGTCAGATGATTGGAATCTCCCTCTAAACGACAGCAGGTGTGCCCACATATCACTCGGAGGAGACTCCGGGAACCTATTCGTGAAAGACGGTGCACAAAGTGTAGTAGATATCACTTAATTAAACCTCAAAAACCTAGGGATTTGGCTGTCGTCTGACTTGTTCTCTTATCATCACCAGCTGGCCGCCAAAAGGGGTTTTATGACACTTGGGATGATAAAAAGAGCCTTCCCCCGCATAGACAAGCACGCCTTTCACACGTTCTACGGAGTCTACATAAGACCGCTGCTCAAGTATACCAATCGGGTCGTCTATACCGGTTTGATGAAGGACGTACTCGCGATTGGACGCGTCCAGCGAGTAGCCACAAAAATGGTCACTGGCTTACGGCATCTCTCCTACGAGTCTCGCCGCGAAATTCTTAATCTTTATCCATTTGGGTTTCGAATACTCCGCGGCGACCTAACTCTTGCACACTTTCTCTTCAGCACAGAACTCGCGCGATAATTCACCCCAGTAAGTGATAAGAGTCGAAGAGGTCACGACAAGAGGCTCTATAATATTCGACCACGGACCTTCTTTAGATAACAGTTCTTCTCTTATAGAGTTATCAACTACTGAAACAAACTTCCACTAGAGATTTTCAGCTACTCCTCTGAGGAACGTCTCGAAGTGTTATTGAATTCTCACGTACTTTATATACCGTTAGATTAGTAATTTATTCTGTTCTGCTAGATTATTATTTTACTGTGTTCTTGTTACTTTCTGTAGCCCCCAAGAGCGGTGCTACACTGTTTTCAGTGACTGCCTTTCATGTCAACAGAAAACCGCTGGAAATAAAAACGAACGAACCGACTGGATCCGGGTAGACTGAGCCCCCAGCTTTGAACCCGTGTACGAATCGCTGAATGAATCCTTGTAACATCTCGGTTTTTGGCCTCCACTCATCCTCTCCCTAAGGTCAGTTAGAGTGAAAAAAATCAGCAGATTATATCTGCAGCTGCGAATAACTCGGAATCTGTCAAAACATGAAGTCCTTCCTTGTTCCATGTTTAGCGTTTTTGTGTTCGTGCTCGTGCGCGATTCAAATTTGTTTCCACAGCAACGGGTACGATGGATGATTTTCAGAGCGGCGAGGAAGTTAGTTTTTGCGGATAGTTGACAGCTCTATTTAGACAACGTTCGTGACAGACGAAGTAAAAAACATAGTTAAGGAGGTGCTGTGGTTATTTTCTAACTTTTTTTGTTGTTAACAGAGCATTGAAAGCACTGTGGGGTCTAATACTTATTCTCACAGTAAAGTTCAACAGTGGACGTCCTCCGTTATCGAACAATGTCTCAATCATTTAACAAAACTCGGAAAACCTTTCAAATACGTTGGTATGGTGTTGCATAATTGTGTTATGTCCGCCAGTAACTTGCGTAATTATGCAGAAGAGCGGGGCGGGCCTGCATACAGCGAGTTCATGCTACTGGGATAGTTCAACGGATGGTACGTTTTCACTCTTCATAAGCTCCTAGTTAGTTGTGTTCGTTGCGTTGAATTTTTAACAAGCAATTTATAAAACCAGTGGAACCGTGGGTAGGTATTCAATATCTCAGCTTACTCAACCGTACACACACTACAGTGGGTCGTCTGTGTTGGTCACTGTAACTTGTTTGTGGCGTTCATTAGGTTTTTATTGCATGGCACACTAAGTTTTTTCTCCAGGCACGAGTTTACCGGACGCGAAAAACAAAATGCCGTTGAGACTATAGGCCAAATATTGATTTTACAAAGAGTTCAGGTCTCTTATAGTGCTGTAAATGATATCGACACGCAAATTGGCTGCGAAGGCTAATGAACAGCCGTCGACGAGCAAGCAAACCGGAAATGTGTGACGCACGTGTGTGGTTCTCGTTCGCGCTACACACGTGGCGTGCAGACAAACAATCTGACAGCATACATTATGCGAACTTTCTTCGTAGCTTAGGTACACTATGTAAACGAGTTTCGGAACTATTTTACACATCATACTGCAGACAGGCCAGTGAAATCTCCGGTTTGCGACAGGTTCTGCCTACCTAACTTTCATACGTTGTTCGTCATTACCTCATGATGTAGGTTTATCACCGTTTGACATACGAGTGGATACGAGAATCATCATCATCATAGACAGCAATACATCAGTGGTTCACACAAATGCTTAACTGCCACAAAACCATGAGGAAGAAGCAAACCCTGCATAGGAAGAGAGAAGGAAAAAAGAAGGGGACGGGAAGGGACCTAACTACTGGAAATGACTACGTTCATGTTCAAACATTCAACATCAAGATGCCTACTCCTTGCGAACAAACAACCGAGAATCTCAGCTGACTGTCTCATCTTTTTGACTAGACTCATAATCACGAACGATGAAGTAAACTAGGGTTGGCTGAGTCTGGATGGCTATTCCAAAGTGCACTAGAGTTTTTAACTTTCAGCGATTTGTACACGGGTTTGAAACAGAAACCCTAAGTCACCGGGTCTACTCCGTTCGTTTTCAATGCCCAGTTAGTTCCTACTGACATGAAAGACGGCCGCTAAAAACAGGGTGTAGCACCACTCTTGGAGATAGCGGCAAGTACCGAGTATAATTAATTTCTAACCTAGCAACGTCTTGGGCCAGTGGGAATCTAATACCACTTTAAAACCGTCCCTAGATGAGCATTTAACGACCTCAAAAGAATGTTCGTTTCATCGAGTGATGACGTTGTAGGCAGACAACTGTTGTCAACGAATGTCCGAGGTCGGAGCTTGTAGAGCTTCTTGTTGTGACCGGTTCAAGTGCTATCAGCTACTGGAGCAAGGAGTTGCTGCGCGAGTTTGCCAAAAAATTATGTGAGCATGCAGTCTGCGAAGTCATCGAAATTCAAGTGGATGGAGTGGATGGAAGAGACTTGTGTATGAAATGCGTGCCTGTCCGTGCGAGGAATCTTTCTGTTTGTCATTCCAAGATTTCCAAGTCTCTTTTTAGCAGTCATCTGCTGATAGGAGAAGGATAAGCTAGACGACAGCCAAATCCTAGGGTTCTTGAAATGCAACAGTCGGGATGTCTGCTTTACTTTGTACACCATGTATCACGGATAGGTGCTCGGAGTCTCCTTCGAGTGACAACTGTGGTCGTTTAGGCGGAGACCTCAGTTATCTGTCCAGCATCTGGTACTGTCAAGATCAACTGGTAATGCACTGGGATCACCAGCATCTCAGATTTTTAATTTGTCACCACAAGTCGGGAAGATCGCTGATATATATGAGAAATAAGAGAACCTATCAAGGATCCATAGGAACTTGTGGAGATCAGGAGAGAAGGATGAAGACCGGGTCCAACCTTCAATCTAAAATTTCTGTTGCCAAGGAAAGACGGTCCAACGCAAAATTTTCCCGTGAATGCCATGAATATGCAGTTCATCTGCAAAGGGTCTTGTGGGACACGATCGAAGGCTTTGGCATTTGGTGTGACATTGCCTTTGACTACTATCACGTTGTCCATGAAGACCAACCTACTGGCAACACCTGACCGGTAGAGAAGACAGGCATGCTGAGTGGAGAAGGAAAGGTTATTCGAGAAGTGATTAAGGATGGCACCTTCTAACAAACGCTCCGTTATCTTGGAGTTATCGACCGACCAATCGGTAACCGTTAGGTGAGTGTCGATCACCTGCCTGAAGCATACTAACTTAGCGGTGTCCTCTTTACACCTCTGGGTCAGTACCGGTCCGGAATGTCTGTGTGAACAGATTATGGAGGGGCCTCGCCAGACCAGAGGGTTCGAAGATGGATCGCGTTTGTTCCCATGGGACTATGAGGGCTGACCTTAACTAGGTGATCCTGAGCATCAATCACAGAGAAACCGACTGTTAGCAATGGATGTTGAAAGTTCCACCTCTTGAGAACAGAATGCCATTTCATCGGAACTGCATTATAGTCTGCTGATAACCTCAACAACGACTTGGGTGCTAGGGAAGTACCGCCGTTGGCCACCTGTAAAACGAGCGTTGTGTTTCTTTGTTAAAGCGTTTATATTTGAACAGAAAGTTCTTATTTTCGCGAGCTACCAGTAAGATCTTTTTGCCTGTTGGAGGTATCGACGGATTTCCCGTTTGTGCATGTTTCACGTAGCACGAAAGGCTTCTAGATCCTTTGGTATTCTCGTTGGTTGTTTAAGGAATATACTAGAATGTTAGTCAAAAAGACGGCGTATGTTTTGCGGAAGCGGTATACAGGAGGGGAATGGAATGCAAATTAAGTCCATTCAGCCAGATTCTGTGCTGAGTGTATCTGAAAACATTTTTGCACGCTAAGGACTTTTCCAGAAATTTTGGGTGGAAATCCTGATCACTGTCTTTTGAAGGCAGTAATGGCATGGGTTTCATTCATGGTAACCAGATGCAGTGAGAAGATACCTGTCCTGGACGATGGCTTATAGGTTTTCTGACACCAATTCCGATTTTCCACGGGTCATTATTGTCAGGGATTTCAAAAATACTGTCGGAGTCTCTATGAGGTGTGGATACCCTGTTAAGTTAAGGTGCCTCGAAATCGTCCATAACAAGAATGGTGAAACGCTGTATAGGCGAAACACCGTTTAAGCTGACAAGAATGGCATCCTCATCGGATTCACTGTATGAAGGCGGACGGTGTATGACACGGACAAGAAATGTCACGACTACGGAGCTAGTTTTCGATCCCGGGTGCATCGCATTCATCTGAAGGAGGTTAATTCCCATTGACGGTCGGAGGCCTCTGACTCAGGAGGACGTCAGAGCCCTCTATGCATCCATGGGGACTTCTGTTCGGTACATTGGGCATCCGGGAACGTTCATACCTATTGAAGGTCACCTCTTTGTAAGAGCAAGGGTGTGATGTGGATAGTGTTACGAATCAGCTGTCCGATTTGTTGTTTGTTTAGAAGACGCAGACGGCCAGTATTCACTTGAGGGCTACTTCCTCGTTTGTCTGGGTACAAAAAGAGGTAGAACGGTACAAGGAAAAGCCCGAGAAGAGAGTGCTAGTAGCGCGGGGGACTACGTGGACGGAAATTGAGTTTCGCACGCCGTTTCGGAAAATAACTGGTGCCTCATAACAGTCTGAGCGTATGTGAGCGTACTTGTGGGACGCTCCGCCCCCTTCTGTTGATATATGATCGTCGATCTTTCCAAACTACCGGAGGGTGGCAGTCAGTTTCGTACCCGCGAAAATTCCATGGTTGGAGGAACACTTTAGGAAGAGTGCGCACTCCATCAGAAGAAAGACTCACTGATACGAACTAAGTATGAGTCTTCCAGGGTTTCCGAGGTGACCCTAGCAGTCTCATAGGGTTTTGAACCTTGGGAATAGTGATTTTTAGCAGAACATTTTTTGGTGAAAGAGCTGGGGTTAACAGAAAGAGTGGAGGTCTTCACCACAATTGTGGACTACTTCTTCAGACCCGAGTAGTTCTGCATGTGATTGACTTTTAATGGGGATGGGAGTAACCACCCTTCTTATAAATACTGGTGCTTGGCAACACTGGCCCCCACTTGGGAATTGAAAATTAAGCCTTTGCTTCCACTTGGGTCTAAGGGTTAGTATTGGTGTATGATCTCCTCCCAGCAGGCTGAGAGCACTTTCTCCGATCTTGCAAAGAGCGATCAAACAAAATTCCGTTTAAGTTAATGTAAGTCACCCTTGTCTACATCGTCTTATGCAGTACTCATTCTGTGCTCAGCTCTCCGAACAACTTCAAGAGAGGCCCGAGTGAATTGGTGATTTTTGAACTGTGTCTATCAGTGGAAGTCACATTTGTTAGGTCTGATGAGAAGGAAGTATGTAACGCCACCTTATCTTGTTCACATGGGGAGGATGTGTTTGATAACTGCTTCCGTAAGACATTTCTCTTTCAAGTTTATGGCGTCTTCGTCCGTTTGAACAGTAGACAGTGTAACTACCTTTCGAGAAACTATCACCCCAAGAAGGGCAAGAGCCATATATCCGTTTGGTAAGCTCAACTTTACCTTCATGTCAAACAGGGTCCTGGACCAGAAATTTATACCGTGGCAGTGTGCAACGCATTAACATTCTCAAATGCTTTGCAGCTACATTTGAACGTGTCCTGTCTTCGCTGATTGGCGGCTGCGAGTAACTTGCCTGGATGAACTGCAGCTTCCTCTGAAAGAGCAGGTCATAAAGACAAATGGCAAGATCGAGGCCGTTGTAGGCACTACAGTCATTACATACCGTTCTGAACGGTCATTCGGTAGCCTAGATCTCTCTGACGCGCTGGATCCCGCGCGTGTCATTATAGTATGACAGACGAACGAAAGCGATTATTACTAAAGCCGGTTGATGTTATCAAGAGTGGTAAGTAACGGGGACGATGTAAAATGTGACAAGTAAAAAGAATAAAATGACAAACCAAAGAACAATTAACCAAAGTAGGACGTTCAGCGATAACAATATGTGTTAATGCTCGGGGCACCGATTAACCAATGGTAATAGGACCACAACGACACATCATCTCCATCTATAGTCAGGATTAAAGTGAACAGATTGCGATTTTTCTTCACTTGGGTTCCTGACAAATTGGCACGAGACAAGCTTCCGTATAACACGTTATCTCTTGTGCTGGACCGCTGGTGAGCTCGTAACGCGTATACTGTAAGCTGTTTTTTTGCCATTGTCTGAGTTTTGCTGTGAATTCATCAGGATAATCACTGACGACAGTGGTACAGAAGAGGAGACATCATCACCGCCATTATTATCATATTAGCCATAAGTTTAACCGGAAGGTACTGTGGCTCGGGTCGCCGCTCACCTCAACAATGAAGTAGAACATCCCAGGAGGAGAAACATTACTCAAAGGGTTCTAGAATAATAATAATAATAATAATAAAGCTGTTAGTGATAAGAAAACTATTAGTAAGAAATGGAGATGGTACGGATGCATATACCCTATTGACTGGCACAATGCCATCTGTGATAGCGTTTCCAACCAACGATTTGAGTGAGCTTTTATCATCGTCATAGACAGCAATACATCAGTGGTTCGCACTGACGCTTATATGCTAAACACTCACGAGGGAAAAAAACCGTGCGTAGGAAGAGAGGAGAAGGGCAAAGAACATAACTATTAAAAATGGCTAACTCTGAATTCAGACATTCAACATCAAGGTACCTACACCTTGCACACAGACCACCGGGCTGTAGGTGAAAGTAGGCTGTCATCAACAAAACAGCTTCCTTATGGCTTTCAATGCCCCGCGTCACTAAATGCACTCACTTCACAGACAACACGGTCATACAACAACAACATTCACGCCACTGAGTTTGATTAACCGCTAAGGTCCCAGCCCGAGAGACGTACCTGATCTACAGTGGTCAACCTCCCTTGTGAAAGACATCATTTGTCTACGCAAGGTCATCATCTAACCACATCGCACCTTACGCCAGTCGGTCCCATTGTCGAAAAAGAGAGCTCGATGCGGCAGGTAACTAGCTGGCACTCTTAATACATGACCTAACCATGTAAGTCTGTGCAAGCGTAAACAGTGAGCAAAAGAACTCGTTTGACGATCACTGTCAAACACCCGTCTCCTAACCTCGTTACTCACTCACTGGTGGCACCCGATACGAACGATTGAGCACAGACATCGGTGGTCGAATACCTGAAGACGCTTCATGTCCTCTATTCTAAGCGGCCAATTTGTGCTATCGTGAAGTAATACAGCCCTGTGTTGTCTGATATACGTGACCTTTAAGAATAAAAGAGATACCTGTCTGTCGCCATAGGTATCTCAGGTTGGCCAACATCGCCCTGGCCTCAGAGACACGCATTTCTACTTCATTCCCTACACCTCCGCCACCGCCGCTGATGCAGCTTCCCAGGTAAACAAACCGGTCAACAAACTCCATGACTTCGTTATCCAACATTAAATCTACGTAATCACAGCAATCATGAATTTCGAGGCTGCAAAGCGCATTCCAAGGTACTCAGCAGGACGCGAAATAGCGTCTAGCATTATTTGTGCTGCTTGAAAGTTGTCAAACAGCAACATCTTATCTTCAGCATAGTCAAGATCAGTCAATCTTTCATCACATAAAAGTTCCACAACGGCATCTTTTGAGTGCCGCAGACAGTCTCCCATTATTTCGTCTATGGTGAAACCGAACAGAAATGGTGGAAGTGGACAGCCTTTGCGTACGCTGCCCTCGGTGTTGAAACTGTCACACAGTTCACTGAGCTGAAATACGGGAATAAAGCGCCGATAGTATGTTCACATAATTGGTCAGTATACCCCTGCGTTTAAGCAGATGTGTAGTCGAGAAATACGTCAGTTGTTGACCGTCGGTAAACATGACAGACGGTCGCTTGGAACCAGTGGCATGGATAAGTTTAGAGAGTTTGCCGGTGTCCACTAAAACAAATGTGGTTTCCACTTTCTAACTTTCGTCTGAACCAATCCTTACGATCAGTCTTTAGGTTACGCTTCAGCTTCCTACAAATATCTCTTCTAGACTTGTTATGCGAACTAGCAGGAGCAATGTTCCTCGTGCCATCTAACAACTCCTGGGATTTCCCCGAAATCCAGTGTTTGTTCAACCCATGTACCTCTATTATGAGAAGCCCACGGAGTGCCTTTCAATTGACGCTTATAACTAGAATCGTTTGTCAAACAGATTGAGAATGACACAACGTTAGGAGCAAGTTGTAATACTCTACCATTCAACCACCTCGGGTGACATTCCTCAGGGGTGTTGTAATCGAAATTTCAATTTGTTTATCAATAACGTGTTAAACACGACGCCCGAACTGTTTGACTTCATTCGTACCACATTTGGTGCGGATGTTTTATAGCATCGTTTGTCTTCGGAAGAGTACTGGGATATTCTGGGATAACAGGATTTGGGCCGTACTGCACATACATCGTGCATATTTTTTAACTCCACAGTCAAGTGTAGCCGTCGTATGGCCTTCTCAAGCGGCCCATCACGTGAAAAGCCGTCAAGTCCAAGTGACGCTCACTGCTCCAAACTGCACATGCGCGTCCATTCATTCATCGGCCCGAAAGCTCTCCACCACACCCGTACGCACGCACACACGTGCGCACTCACCATCTACACGCTCCAACTGGATGTGATTCGGTGCGGTCGATACGGGGACACGCATGACACGGTTGGACCCGGATCAGAACCGAGATCAACATGACTGAATAGGTTGGGACACGGTCCAAATGAGCACCGCTGCATTAAGCTTGCACACTAATCCCATCAATAAGGATCCAAACGATTGACTTAACCTTTCCACTGACTGTCATTGAGATACCGTTATTTGTTGGTGGGTGCTCAAGCTGTCACGGTTAAGAGTTCCACTACACAAGCACCAACGCATCTGTTTTGCTGATCTTGACCAACGGTGTCAGTATTGTGTAATTCGTGAATTCTTTGGCCCAGTGACCTCTTTTATTCCGAATTTGTTTTGTACAGGAGTTTTCGTGAGAGGTGTCAGCATGATGAAATCCATTAGACTGTTGTTACGCTGTACATTTCCACTGTGAATTGTTGTCACATGACTGTTGTTCCTGACCTTTGGTAGCAGATCTAATTTTCTTTGCTTGGGTAATTTCAGCGGTTTGTAAAAAAAACGTACTTCATAATCTACCTTCTTTGCCAAAAACGGAAACGGAGTGTTGGTATCAGAACCACTGGCACCTTTTGGGGAGTATGGAAGGCCGAAGAGTGCTTTGTGATTCGTGGATGTCAGCGACTGTTGTGGTCTTCCATAAAGTGCCATTGATCTGTGTGATATACCTATAGACATCAATCTTCCTATCGTCCTTGAGTTACTCATTCTTACATTATTAAATCAAGAGGAAGGCAGCCTCGATCTTGTCACACTTCTACCTTGTGGCCTGTTTTGGAGTGTCAACTGTCATGGGAATCTCACAGTGGTGGTATTCTTAAACTTGACAGTTGTTTTTGATTCTACCACTTTCAGAACTACGTGAAGCTTTCCTTCGTGGAAGGCTCAGATGAAAATATTTCTGTTAACTTCACTGTTTGTTCCCCATGTAAGGAAGGTAAGATGTTACGAGCGGTCGGCTCGAGTGTCCACCATCGGTGTCCGATTTTTCGCTTCCAGTGTACTTCTTTGGTGGATATTGTTCTAGGTGTGTTTGCAACCCTTGGTGATCGCGACATGGGATTCATCGATTTCTTGTCATGCTTCTCAGTTCAGTGAAGTGTTTTATAAGCCGTCTTTGAGGCTTAATGTAACTCCGATCTCACAGAGAGTGCGCCGTCTTGATTCACCAAGTAAGTCATTTATGAAAGGAAGAGTTTCTGTAAAAGCGTCATTTGGCTCAGCTACCAAACACTGCAGGTAACAGGGTCTTCAACTCCACCTTTTTTCATGTTATAAATGGTGAGAAAAAGGTGACAACCTGTTGGAACGTTTGCCGTCTACTTGCTACGTATGCTTCCTATCACTTTTACATCTATTGCTTTTTTCTGTCTATCAGCTCTGTGTGATAAGGCGTACGGTAGACTGGTTCAATCTTTGTTCATGTTAGCTACTCATGGGCTAGCACGTTGTTGTAGGGTGCGTGCTTTGGAATCCAAAGCTTGGTGTGCTAGGTTTTCATGACTCGAAGCTGAGTTTTTTTATATGGGTAAACTACGTTAGAAGTTGGAGCTTGTTTGAGCGCAGAGACATTTCACTGATTGCAACACGCCGCCATGTTCAATTGTTTTCAACCGGTTATCATGGCGATCCTCATCTGGTAAGCAGTATCAGTCTTATCTCAAACAACACTGACAATATTGATAACCACTGTCGACACAGTCACCTGTCCACGACTTGTGTCAAGCGTTACTGGTGTGCGGAGTAAGACTTTTGACCATTTTAGGGTGAAAAACAGTTGTTTTAAGGGAATATTATTTTAAGCGACTGTGAATGGCAAACGCAATGCAAGTTTTTGGATTTTAACAGTTGATTGTCAAAAAACTGTCCCGGTTAAAAGTTTTTCTCTGGTCTCTATTTCAGTCTCCACGGGTTAATAATGTATACCACACTGTATGTAACGCGTTGGATGATATGAGCCACATTATAAACAGACGTGAGCCACATACCCATTATGTAGTTATAAGCGGGATTTGCTTGGGCATTCGAATAATGCTTACGCTGGCCCTCGCATTCGCGGGCTTTCTTCTCATTCTTAGCTGATTTTTCGTTCTACAAAATGCCTGTGTTGCATTGAAAGAACTATGTTGTTAGATTGTACAGAAGTCACGTTATAGGTGGAAACATGAAAGAGTCGTGGGCTGAAAAATAACACATTTTCAGTGAAACAGTTGATTACACTGGTGTGCAGCAACTGTCAGAACGAAGCTGTTTTTTTTATATGGGTAAACTACGTTAGAAGTTGGAGCTTGTTTGAGCGCAGAGACATTTCACTGATTGCAACACGCCGCCATGTTCAATTGTTTTCAACCGGTTATCATGGCGATCCTCATCTGGTAAGCAGTATCAGTCTTATCTCAAACAACACTGACAATATTGATAACCACTGTCGACACAGTCACCTGTCCACGACTTGTGTCAAGCGTTACTGGTGTGCGGAGTAAGACTTTTGACCATTTTAGGGTGAAAAACAGTTGTTTTAAGGGAATATTATTTTAAGCGACTGTGAATGGCAAACGCAATGCAAGTTTTTGGATTTTAACAGTTGATTGTCAAAAAACTGTCCCGGTTAAAAGTTTTTCTCTGGTCTCTATTTCAGTCTCCACGGGTTAATAATGTATACCACACTGTATGTAACGCGTTGGATGATATGAGCCACATTATAAACAGACGTGAGCCACATACCCATTATGTAGTTATAAGCGGGATTTGCTTGGGCATTCGAATAATGCTTACGCTGGCCCTCGCATTCGCGGGCTTTCTTCTCATTCTTAGCTGATTTTTCGTTCTACAAAATGCCTGTGTTGCATTGAAAGAACTATGTTGTTAGATTGTACAGAAGTCACGTTATAGGTGGAAACATGAAAGAGTCGTGGGCTGAAAAATAACACATTTTCAGTGAAACAGTTGATTACACTGGTGTGCAGCAACTGTCAGAACCGACAAGCTCACACACTACGGGCAGCATTCAGGAAGGTCGAATAATCCACTTCCAAGTAATCTGATAGTGAGTAAAATGAAATTTCCCCGTGTTACCATTTGTAGTCCTTTTCGCTTTTTTCTAAATGGATGCAAAAATGGTGCGAGTCTCATAAACCACTTAGGTAATTTTCTCAGCGTAAGGTGATTACAAAGCAATTTGATGGTATTGTTCCACTTCAGGTGATTGTTCATTCCGCGTAACCTGTTTTCCTTATTTTGCTTTCAACTCTCCTGTCCAGGAAGCTGCACTGTGAAATGGGAAAACAAGTCAATGTACTTCATTGTCACCGTCTTCGGCCTTGCTATTTGAGCCATACAGACGGATATAATCGCCATCATCTTGTTATGTGCATGCCAGCCAGTTTATGAATATCACGCGCTGAAGTATGCTGTCCCGTGAACAGGTGGCTGTCAACTCCCCACACCTTAACATTATCTGTTCCCGTCTACACCAATTTACAGTGGAAGAAAAGTGATCCTATGGAAGACGCTTGTTCGGTTCTGTTTTCCTAGTCTACTCTCATTTAAAAAGACGAGGTCGTGTTATGTAATATACATTTGAACTAATGTGTTGGTGCTTTGCGTGATTGTGAACAACCATCTGGAATTCATGTATTGTTTTCTCACTATTAAAACCTGCGGGTTTCCAGTATTGAAGCGAAAATTTTCGTATAATTACTTGCACTGAATACTGCTTTTACCAACGGTCCATCTGAGTTCCCATCTGGACTGACTTAGTTTCGGTTGTCCTGTTCACAGCTAAACCATAAGAACTTGGACCTATACCTTATGATGTTTTCTGAGTAAAATCATCTCCACCATCGCGAGCTTCGGTGTCTATTTTGAATGGATAATGTGATTAGCTATTTGACGCATGCTAGGACCAGCGAGAGCATTAGACACACTTCAATAAGTACATGTTTACACACCAGGAACAGCTTCAAGGTAGCCATTTAGGCGAATCAGNTCCCCACACCTTAACATTATCTGTTCCCGTCTACACCAATTTACAGTGGAAGAAAAGTGATCCTATGGAAGACGCTTGTTCGGTTCTGTTTTCCTAGTCTACTCTCATTTAAAAAGACGAGGTCGTGTTATGTAATATACATTTGAACTAATGTGTTGGTGCTTTGCGTGATTGTGAACAACCATCTGGAATTCATGTATTGTTTTCTCACTATTAAAACCTGCGGGTTTCCAGTATTGAAGCGAAAATTTTCGTATAATTACTTGCACTGAATACTGCTTTTACCAACGGTCCATCTGAGTTCCCATCTGGACTGACTTAGTTTCGGTTGTCCTGTTCACAGCTAAACCATAAGAACTTGGACCTATACCTTATGATGTTTTCTGAGTAAAATCATCTCCACCATCGCGAGCTTCGGTGTCTATTTTGAATGGATAATGTGATTAGCTATTTGACGCATGCTAGGACCAGCGAGAGCATTAGACACACTTCAATAAGTACATGTTTACACACCAGGAACAGCTTCAAGGTAGCCATTTAGGCGAATCAGTCAGAAATTCCTGACGTCGGTTACTTTTATGTGGTCAGGTCGGACGGAATTTCCGTCCTAGATGAACGTCATAGTCACATGGGCTGTTGTCTATGCCGTCTCTCTTCCAGTTTTTCGTTCGGACTAACAGGTTCCAGCTTTTCAGCAAAACAGCATTTTCTCCAACACAAATGTCGGCAAATCCGGATGTGGGGTCGAGGTAGTAACTGTTTAGTTTTTCTTACGATTTGTGTACATTATCCTGCTGTCTTATGGATTACTTCCGGTACCATCAACAGCTCGAGTCGTGGAAATCACGGTTACGGTTTAGAGCTGAAAATGGTGAGGGTGATACACGCAGTGGGCACTTATTTATTCTTGTGATTTTGTAGGAGGCCGGTTCGTTTGTGGGAGTTTTTAATCTGTGTTAACATACACCATCAACTGCATTGCTCTTGGTTTGTTCAACGGTGATAATAATAATAATGCACATTACAAGGTTCTGCTTTGTATTCACCAGAAACTAGCGTTGACTAGCTTCCGGAAGTTGATTTATATATCCGAATCCTGGTGGATTTCAAAAGCGATATTGTATCACCGGTTGTCCGCATACACTTCACTTTCACGTATCAACCAACTTCCGGGAGGTTTGTGAAACGATTTTCACTGCAGAATCTTAGCTCGACCATTAAAAACCTTCTGCAAGTAACTTGCTTGCAGGCGTTCAACATCTGAACTTCATACATGCTGACAGATGGTTTGAAATTCCGTCATTTCTGCCTAATCCAGAACCACCTGATCATATACAAAGTGCGTTACGATTTCTTACATTTCTGCCTGCGTTCACAAACATTTGCTGCTGAATCCCTTTAACTCTGTCCATACCGCCCACTAACTTCAGTTTGTTCTATGTTCTGAATGTTGTTTAGATCGCAGATGGCATGAGTGAACACTATCGGACCGTTGAAAGATTCCCTGGAACGTTTTTGAAGAACTAACCATTCTAACTCAAATTTCCTAACCTTCGAATGTTATACTAAGCTTGCTGTGGTTACAAGTGAATAGCCATTTTTTAACATGCAGTGCAATATCTAAAGCTTACTAGGCTTTCAAATGGGTACTTTTTGCTTAGCTAAGGCTGTACAGCACTCACGCATGAGCGAAAAACCCGAATATGTTGCTGTTCTTGCTGATAATTGCCAAGTCGTACGTCAAATTGTGTCTGACAACTTTTAGAGCCAAGTTGTGTTTCACAAATGTCTCCAAATAAAGTTCCGAATCACTACAAAACAGCGTTACGAGCAAGCACGTACAAGGGTAGTCGCGTTCGAACGATGCTCACAGGGAGCACGCGCTCACGAGGGTGAGGCCATTCTGGCCAGTATGTGAGTATCCCCACACCTTAACATTATCTGTTCCCGTCTACACCAATTTACAGTGGAAGAAAAGTGATCCTATGGAAGACGCTTGTTCGGTTCTGTTTTCCTAGTCTACTCTCATTTAAAAAGACGAGGTCGTGTTATGTAATATACATTTGAACTAATGTGTTGGTGCTTTGCGTGATTGTGAACAACCATCTGGAATTCATGTATTGTTTTCTCACTATTAAAACCTGCGGGTTTCCAGTATTGAAGCGAAAATTTTCGTATAATTACTTGCACTGAATACTGCTTTTACCAACGGTCCATCTGAGTTCCCATCTGGACTGACTTAGTTTCGGTTGTCCTGTTCACAGCTAAACCATAAGAACTTGGACCTATACCTTATGATGTTTTCTGAGTAAAATCATCTCCACCATCGCGAGCTTCGGTGTCTATTTTGAATGGATAATGTGATTAGCTATTTGACGCATGCTAGGACCAGCGAGAGCATTAGACACACTTCAATAAGTACATGTTTACACACCAGGAACAGCTTCAAGGTAGCCATTTAGGCGAATCAGTCAGAAATTCCTGACGTCGGTTACTTTTATGTGGTCAGGTCGGACGGAATTTCCGTCCTAGATGAACGTC